>DWDU01001868.1:0-13750 GCA_018245575.1 Jemadia suekentonmiller
AAAAGTACTTGGTCTGGTTAAATTTGGTTACTATATAAAATACACGAAACACCGCACTATTTAACGTGTCAACACTGTTATAAAGTTTATTGAACAAAGATCGTTCGTTACAGTGGACTTAGACTTGCGCTGATGGTGGTGATGATCAATAATGTGTCAAAAATGTAACATACACTAATGATAAACTAACGACCATTCCAAACACTCAAGACTCAATAAACTGCAAGTTCATTCGGATGCGTATACGACCCTAGATTGTGACTGAGCATTGTCGTCAATACAGCAACAAGGCGAGGGCTGCGGAGGGGCGGGGAGCGGATTAACTTTATTAGAAAGTTGCAAGCAGGTTCGCAATTATTTATGTATGTAATATGTAGATGTAGTATGCAGAAAAGCACGTCAAGTTTTTCAGCAAAAAGATAGTTGACATTTGGCGGTCTCTACCCTCCCTGTAAGGGACTAGTCGTGATTATACAACAACAACATACAATAATCCATACGATGTGACATGTGACAGATCATCGTTGCAAAGCTACTTGAAAAAAAAACATTCGACAAAATAAAACATGTGGAAGCGTTCCTAGCAAATGTTACATTTTCATTACGGTTATGAATTTCGGGCTCTGAATTGTCAACACGGTGGACGTATGTAATATGTATCGCGAACAATAAATGCGAGCGCGCGGCGACATTTCGGCGAAATACGATATTATATACCAACTTATTTATCATGACTATTCTAAACCTGCCAGTATTGAGTCCAATTGAGTTTTCATTAATAAATACGTATGTATATCCACGTACACAGCGATTGCAATACTGTTGTTGTATTGGAGCCAGCCTCATTGTAACCTGACGACGGAATTAGACATTTTTTTCTTTTATTTTAAAAAAATCACACATTCAACGCCCGCTTTGAAAGATTTTTCATATTAAGCGCAAAACGGGAAATTTTTCCTTTTTCATCTATTTTTAAGTTTCAAAGAAATGTTTATTTCTGAACTCGCTGGACAGAATCCAGGCTACAAATCCAATCAATTAAAGGACATAACAGCTCTATAAACGAAAAAATAAAGAGCAAGGAAATAAAAGCATTTGAATAATATTATTACGGGCCTATACGAAGCCCTTCATGAGCTCCCACGGATTGCAGCGAGGTCGAGGCGGAGACTGAAAATTTTTGCTTGTTGGACGCGTATCACTTCTCAGAATAAGAAGGGTTGAAGCTATAGGCTCTTCACACGGCTTAGATAACATTATGTGGAATTTCAAAATGTACCGGTTCCCTTACGACGTTGCCCTTCATCGTTACAGAAAACGATAACTTTAATGGCACATTAATTTGTGAAGATACAAATTACTCGTTAAAATTCTAAACGAGATTCCAAGCCGCTAAGCTATTCCAACAACAACAATTATAATACACTGAAGTTAGCACAGTATTGTGCCCGTGAATAAATACTATCAAGAGCGGTCGTGACACATTGCGTTGTTTATTTTCTTTGTTGAATTCTTACTTTGTTAATCGGCGCGGTGCTCCCTGGCGCGGCGCCAGCGTCCCGAGTGCGACCGCTTCCGAAGCTCTGCTCAATGTTATCCAGCCACGTACGTGTGCGCTCCAGATGAGATTGCGATATAGTACGTATTCTTGGAAGTCATTAACATAACATTATTGTGTTCACGTAGGAGCCTACATGAGTCGTTTGACACACGAATACGGTTTCTTAGCGAGAGAGTCGGTGAACGCCATGGGCTTATTGCAACGTAACACCTCCTTCAATACCCTGTGAGGGAACTTGCGTGGTGATACAATAATAATAATATACTAACGTCGGACACCGCGCCCAGGTTACCGATGTCAATCCCAAAAGTATAGAGGACATCGATTCGATATATTAAGAGATATGTTTAAAATCGGAACATTCATTTATTAGACTCACCAGAGGTTGAAGATGCATGAGAGATTTCAGTGTTCCATCATGAATGTGAAGTATTGAAAAACATAAAGAGCCCCAGTTACAGTTACAATTGTAGTCGGAGCGTTCAATGGATTGTAGGTAATGGGAGTAGTTAATGTAGGTAGTCAAGTTCAAACTACTAACTTCGTAGACTATATTGTCAATATCATATATTTATACAATATAGAAAGTACATAAAACAATACACAATAACGTTTATAGTAATTTAACGTTTTGAAGTTCTTTGAGGACTTCGAGGACAATAGGGAAATATTTAGCTTAAGATTTCCAACGCGTCTATTCAAGTTTTCTCTAGTTTCTTGTCTCTACTTTAATATAATGTAAATAAAATGAAGCATACACATCAATAAAACACACCCTATCAATTTTAAAAACTCAATAGTTCCGTGAAGATCAATGCTACGGGCGTCCAATCAATGTTTCAATTGAGCGTGCATTCCGTAAGCTTTACAATGTGAACTATTAAAAATAAAAAGTAAATCAAAAATCCCCAAATGGGTTCACGTGGTCGTCGGAAGTGGAACGCCGGCTCCGTCACCGGCCGCATGACCGCCGACATTCCGTTCGCTGACTCACGGCTCCGTCGCACAAAACGTGCTTTATGTCAGTGCTACGTACCTGGAACAAGAGATTACTTTTATAAGTCGCGTGCTAGTGAGAATTTTATTGATGGTCCAATTTTATACCAAATAGTAAAATCGTAGCACTAAAATATTGACAGCACTATTAATGAAATGGATTCGAAGAATGTGGTATTTCTTTCGTAATTGAGTGTGAGCGACGAAACGCAGTATTGTCAAATGGGAAGGGAACCAGTGATCAATTCAAGTCTCAAAATTTTCTGAAATTCATTCTACAATGTGACATGTTACATAACAATAACAAATGAGACAGATACGTTCTCACTATCCCTGTCATACCGTACGCATGAGAGTGAGCCAACGACAGCTTCCAGTCAGGCGGCGGTAAGGAATGATGAAAACTGAAAATCGAATCGGTTGTCCTAAGAGTTTACACATAGTATCATTCGTACCGGCGCGGCATCGTACCAAGCGCGGGCGGCGCCTCCTCAGCGGCCTTGTACCTTCGACCTTTCCACAACCAACATCACCTCACACCCAGCTGTTCCGCGATGAAATGTACTTCGCGTTTTAAATTACCTCCAACTAGTTTCATTGAACGGAGCGTTGGGATAATTTCGACCATGTCAAGTGAATGTCTAACACTATGGGTAATTTAATTTGTCAGTGTGTATTGATTTTGTCATTACGTATATTACAGTGCGAGATGCACAAAACAATTTTGGTCCAACATTTCGTTTAGTCCTCATATCACCGGACAACGTTGACTACAGTATAAGTTTTCGCAATATAATCCTCTAATATTTCATTTAAGTCACAAACTATTAATATTCCGGATGATTTAACCCGTTTAATATAACGAAATCATGAGGTTTTGTCAATAGTTCTTTATATAACGTGTATTCAATGTTTTTGGTGCTTTACAAGAACGTATTGGAGTGCGCAGGTGCTTGTATGTATGTATGTATGTAAAACCTATACAAAAAATGACTAATACACTATGGTTGATGTGGCTAAGTCTTAAGTCTCCGAAATCGGTATACATATATGAAGACGATGACGAATATAAAAGAAGCGCAGCAGGTGTGCAAGGATAGAGATATTTAATCCTCGGTGCTCTCTGCCTACCCAGTGAGGGACATGGCGTGGCGATATGTATGTAGCTATACACACAACAGCACTATACCTACAGGGTGTTGTAAAGCGGAGCGTGACGATATTTCAGTGTATGTTCGCTTGTAAACAATGCGGGCGGATACACGCAATGCGCCCAGCGTTGTGCGCGAGCGGTGTGAGAATCATCTACCCTCAAAATAAATTTGACGTTTAAGTGCTTTGTCTACAGTTCAGTTTACATTTCCGAAGATTTCTTTCACATAAGATGTATTATCGGAACATTCATTTCACTATTTATTTCATAGTACTTTATTCATTCAATCTACATACAACTGGGTGCTTCAATAATTCCTTCCTACGATAAAGTCGGCTCAGAGCTTCGATACTTGTACTTAAGTTGTGGCTAGAGATACACGATCGTACTTGGGAAAAACAAACAGTTTCGAAATTGAGGGATTTGCTTAAAAAATATTATAAAGATTTTGGAGAATGGAGAAGATCAATGATTCCTAAACGGATATATTGAAATCATTTCAGTAGTGTTTTCTATGCTTACATTGATCCCGCTGTTAAATGTTTTATGTGAGCACTCGGTTAAAATTGCTTACTTTTTAACATACTCCTTCGTAATATTTGTCTTTTACCACCGAATCACTCTAGTCCTCAAATAAATTCGAGAATTGTTCAAAAAAAAGCACAATTTTACATATTGTAAGCAAGGGTCATCATTGGCTGAATTGTTTTAAAGGAAACCATGGAGACCTTACAATTTTGATTTCCTACGATTAGCTAGATCACTTCAGCTCTACTTCCTGAATATATCGGTATTGTGTACAAACAATCAAAGCTAGCTAGCTATATTAGTTACGTCGTTTTGACTCCTTCTCTGTACCTAATATTAGCAAAACAAAGTGAACATAAAAAGGCTTACTTTGTGCCTACTGAACCCATACGAAAACAAGCTACAGGCAAGACTGACTACACAATTCAAGAATTACACACACAGACACAGTCATTACGTCACTCAAGTTACACATAACGAATAGGTAATGAGAGCAGTAAGAAATCAATCGGTGAAAGTATGTATAATTCGAACCGACGATACGATTTTGCGTGATGCGTGCTTCAACTGAACAACGTAAACGTACATATATTACTACGTCAAAAATATCCACTACAACATGTTACGAGATAATTAGTAAGTAGCGTAACGATTCGATTATTACGTCACGTGCGTTTATGAAAACACCTTCATCTCGCTAATAAATTAGTTTCGATACAAAATGGGCAGATAACTTTTACGCGTCGAATATATAATTTATGGAAATCATTCGTTCGCGCTACAAATTATGTACGGCTTCAAAGGGTGCTCTACTGGAAACTTCTTCACGTTTACACTGCTATAAACACTGTAAAATCAACAACATGAGACGCGTACGGTGGAATCTGGGTGTGTATATTAATAATAACATTTTGTTTCGCTTCTCATTTGAGTATATACCTAATAACAAAATTATTATTAAACACATTGAATATGAAGTCGAATAAAAAAGCCAGATATTATTCTTTTAGTTGATATTATTATTGTAGACACCTACTTTCCAGTGCCCACCGATTCAGATGCATGGTGTTAGTACTTCATAACATGAAGCCTATATTTGCCCGAAGCGGTAAGCAGAGAAGTGCAGAACTCCCACGTGTCACCAGCTATGTTATACATGCTACGGAATCCTAATAGTAAATTCTTATTGCTTAACACCATAACGCCATTATAAAATACAAACGGTGCCGCGCCGCGACCGCGAAACCAAAACACGAGTCCAATAAATAGCACGCAGCGCGTCACGCGGTGATCGGCTCCATCTCTCGGACCCGATGACGCGAGGATGTTAATAACTAATGAATAAATAATTAATGAATAAATAATAATGAATATTATTTTTTTTAATAAATATTTCTAGACTATTTTTCGTTGGTGGAAAGGTTTCGAACGCGACTGCCGATCGAGAAGCCCTGGGTTCCAACTCCGGTAGTCGAGTAAGTACTACTGGATTGTTCGAATTAGAATTCTAGTTAAAATTTCTGGTGATGGCTCAGAGTGTGAATTTGTGCCTGGTGTACAGCAATAGTACATCCACGATTCTTTGATGGGACGTAAACGCAACTGGTGAAACGACGGACTCACTCGTCTGCATACCTCTTCGGTGATTACAGACGCGATATTACGTTATCTTTAACCGTCAATGCTGTGTTATTTAAGTTGCTCTCCGTACCGAGCACCAAACCGCTCATGAAAATTTGCCTCTAGCGATCAAAACTATGCATATTGTCATAAATATACATAGTTTACAAATATGCTACTGGCCCGTTGGTTAGTTTCCTCGACTGCTGCCTTCGGGAGGTTATGGATTCGATTCCAACTTGAAACTGTTTTATGATCATGTGATGAGCACATTCTTCACATTGGTATAAAATTATCTATGTAAATACGTATTTAATCATCCGATTATCTTAGCAGATCCTCTACTTAGTTTTGAATCAGATAACCGTGTATGGCGCAGTCACAACATATTGTAAATTAGTTCAATTCATATAATAATATGTTATAATAACACTAAACAACATTGTACATGTTTAAATAGGAACGACGCGCGCGGCGTGAGGTGCGTGCCACGGCACCTTTGACATTTTCAAGTTAATGATATAACTTGGCTTTATCTATTAATTGCCGCTCGACACCCGCCCGTCACTGTACTGTAGTGAGCGCACTAATTAAATCAGTTAAGACGTTCTAGGTAGGTATATGATACGACATAGTCGATTAAAATACCCTGTCATACCCTATTTACTCCTTGTTTTCCTGCTATGCATATAGGTTGCCTGAAAGACTTCGCTACCAGAGCGTTAAGGCCGCCTATTGCATGCTGTGTTTTTTTTTGTGTTCTCTTATTTTCTTATTGTAAATTAGTGACCTGTAAAGAATATTATAGTGTATTATATTATACAATACAATAAGTTTTGAAACCAGTTTTAAAACCATTGGTATGCTTCGAACATTTCGTATGTAGGTACATCCAACATTAAACCTTACATATACTAAGGAGAGAGACGGGCGACTAAGGAGACGGTATTTCCCATACGAGGTGACAGAGAGGCGAAGTACTCTGGTTAGTCAAGATATAAATGAAAGTAAAAATCAATGTCCAAAAAAGGTAATGTATAATTAATAGTCCTATATAAAACAATCAAACATTCATGTAAATAGTTAACAATTAATATTAATATTACTTTACCTGATTAGAAAATCATGTTCGCATCAGTACATTGGTTAACACTCCTAAATTTCTTTGCTTAAACAATATCCATAAAAAAACGAAAACATTGTTTTTTGAGAAATTAAAGTACGACGAAAATATAATATTCTACGTAACATCATGTCTATACCTAATCACCAAAAAGGTAGGCAGAGGAGTGTGGCACACTCCCACGTTTCACCAGTTCCGTTTACGTCCCAATAAAGTATAGGTGGCGCACCCATTGCAACACATCAGGCACAAATCCAAACTCCATTCCACTATTAGAAAATCTAAGTTAGAAAAATTCAATAGTACCCGATCCGAGATTTGAACTAAGGACCTCTCTCGCTCGGCAGTTGTGCATACAACTACACGACAGACGAGACAATAAAGACGTGTAGAAAAATAATAACGAAGCTTTAAGTAATGTTTTGAAGTTTTCGTTCACAATAAGTTATAAAGAACTGGTAGCTATGTGACAAATAAGAGTCACATAAATATATAGGTATGTATATTGTCCAACAATAGCAATGTTTCCTCATTGTACCCAATATAAAATCTACCTGCCTACCTGTTGATGTTACCACTTCAAGTTATACCCCCAACAGGTGGGGCGTTTGACAACACGGACATTAGCTCGAACGGTTAGTAACGCTATTCCTGTAACATGGAAGTAAGTGCCCACTGTTCATGTACGACTGAATATATAACTTATTTATTTTACCATAATTAAAATTGTCGTGAAAGCGACGGAACTAGATCGCAGTGTAACAGTACTTAAGCTGGTGTTAAGGTTAGATACTTGATATATTTATTATTGTTTACACACACATAGGCGCGCACACACATACACACACACACATCCTCACGTCTAGTCCTCAAAGGTACATAGATACATACAAATCTTCACGCCAGGTCGATAACGGGGTAGGTATGTAGATAATGGCTGAATACACTTTTAATGTCCTTCATTTGTTCGTCATACAAAATGAAGAAGACTCTTATAGTTGTCTTAGTAAAGTCGTAACTCGTGGCTTACAAAACTCACCTATCTGGAAGGTTCCGACGTCCTTACTGTTACATACATATGTAGGTATATTCCACATGTTATTACACACCTCAACAAGTACCCGATCTTCTTATTTCACACACACTTCTACGTTCAATGGACCGGCACAAATTTCCGCTGGAAATATATATATATTTGTTAGATCGGTCACAATGTGTCGGTACCGTTCCAATTCAATTTGTAACGCGATACAAATAAAAAATAAAGGTCAAGGGAATAAAATGGTGATTATCTACGGAGCCGACGCCTCTCTATTCTTAACGTAAAACGATTTGAATAAACAATGCATACTGAATAATACTACTAATCGTGACGTCGCCTTTTCTAAATGATAATTAAATGGAGTATTTCTAGCATTTTAGTGATTAATACCTACAATTGACTGCCTCGTTGGTCATGTTGGTTGCAAGCGCGACTGCCGATCAAGAGGTCCTGGGTTCGATTCCCGGGTCGGGCACTATAGAATTTTCCTAATTTAGATTTTCTAAAAGTGGCTCAGAGACTGGATTTGTGCCCGGTGCATGGAAACAGGCTCACCACCCTCCTCTGCCTACCTCTTCGGGGATAATAGGCGTGATTTTACGTTTTTTTGATACAATTGTCAAAGACTTAAAATTTTATTTAAATGCAGTCAAAAGTTTAAATTTTTTGTTTAAATGCAGTCAAACGTTTTAATAAACGGAAACAAGTTATTACAATAAGTACTTGTTCATGTGAAAGGGAAAAATCAATAAAAAAATACCTTTTACTATAAAGTATACTTTTAAAAAGGATTCAATGAAAACCAAACAAATATTACAAGCGTTTCAAACAACAACAAAGCTATGTCTGCCAACACATCAACAAGTAGGCGACGAGGTGTAGTCGAGTAGGTACCGAGGATAAAAACGACATTCGTAGCGAGCTCTCGTTATTTCCGTAGCATTACGAGCCGAGCTAACGACGCGACGGCTGCGGCCTGCAGGAAATCTAAACCTATCGGAAAAACAAAAATACGTACATGTAACAGCTACGTATATCTCTGGCGGACGGACGTCGGGGAAACGCGAAAGTGCCTCGCGGCTCGTACCTGCTATACACGGCTATAGTTTAAAATGTTAATAACGGCCCCGACGCACACAAACTCGATTATATTGAATGCATACGTTAAAGATTACAAAACTGTGTGTTACATATCTAATTTTAATTTACAATTGTACATTTCACTTTGTACGTTTCAATTATACAATTGCAATTTACTATTTTCCAGATATTTGATAAGTATTTGGTAATAAAGTGTGAGAATATAACGTGAAATACAATGACGTAACATACGCCACCTACCTACACAATAGCGGGACGTAAACGTAACTGGAAAACGTGGGAGTGTACTGCACTCCTCTATATAACTCTTCGAAGATTAACAAGCGTGATGTAACGCATAACGTACAAGAAAAATCAATGATCACTGAATCGTATGAAGAAAAAAAAAGTGAACCAAAACCACTAAATAACATACTCATGGCATATATCACAAAATAATTTTATGTTATCCACCATACAGAATAAATAGTGAAAGGTTTATTTAAACACTTTAATAATATCGCAAAAGTAACAACGCTTTCTAAACACACACACACAGGCACACAGACACGCGCGGAAAGCGAACATCCTCCTGAGGCATTTTAGAGCGCTGTGAAACGAGAGACTTCATTGTTGGACTCCACAGGTGTCAGTGTCAACATGTCACAAGTACATACCGTACGCATTGCTTTATTACGTTTATGCAAAAAATATAACCGAATAATTCTCTTGTAGTACATTTAAACACATTTTACGTTACTACCTCTCGCAGCTGACTGCCGCGTTGATCGAGCAGTTGCAACCAGACTGCTGATAGAAAGGTCCAGGGTTTGGTTCCCGGGCACTATACGAGTACTCGGGTACGAGCATTATCCGATTTTTATACCTAAGAATTTCTAGTAGTACCTAACTCGCAGTCTGGATTCATGTCCGGTATACGGCAATAGACTCGCCGTATATTCCGTGGTGGAAAGTAGACTTTAATAGATGGATCATTCCCATGATGCATCTATTAAAGTCTACTTCGTGTCGTTCCGCCGCCTACCCTTTCGAGAACTGCGGGTGTGAAGATAAAAGCAACCTCTCGAAGCATTGATGCACTTTTAGTTCAGTAATTTTATTAATCGCAATGTTGTGAAAATATTGAGACAACTAATAAAATATGTAATTTACAAATATGATAAAGAGTAAAATCATGTCTGTAGTCCCCGAAGAGGCATGCCGATGAGTGTAGTACACTTCCACGTTTCACTAGTTACCTTTACGTGCCACTATGGAATAGGTTACAAATATAACGCACCATTTAATCGTCATCATCAACATCAACAGCCTATTCCAGTCCACTGCTGGACATAGGCCCCTTGAGGGTTTGTGCCCATAATAGTCAAGAGTAACAAAACATTTCAAAATAATAATCCATAACAGACTAACTTAATTATGTGATGTTATGATAAGAATGTGATGAGAAAGATGAAGGTGTTATGAGAAGATTCATCTGTGACTTAATCAGAAATAATCTAGGATACAAATCGCCGGTTAACACAACACTATATTTTAGAATTCATCGAGTGTCTATCACACAATTTAGTTCCAGTTCAGAAAATAGACACAACGAACAAAGAAGAAGGAACAATGATTAACGAGCAATACGTTAAACCGCACGTACCTACATATCTTCGGTGAACTTGGATCGGCCCACGCCGCTCTGGAAATATTAGGGCAGTTTGCAGCGCAAGGGTGTCAACCTTTAAAGGGCATCAAATTTTATATCACCCACGTGCGAGTGGGCGGGATCGAGTACTGTCGCCATTTTATCGAATCGCTCAGGACACTTACTTCCATTAAGAGATAGAATTTATTGAACTTTCACTGAGAGGACGTGGTAATAATAAAATGAATAATTTAAAAGTTATTTTTATGCCTTACTGTAATAAGATAATACTGTAATAAGTAATACAAAACGTATTACTATATAAAAAAACCATTTTTTTTTATTTCCGTACATTAGATAATATAAAGCATGACGTAACACACATATTTAAAATTAATGTAAAATTGTACTTTATATAATTAATGTACACACAACATACTGTTTGCTTTTTTTTATAAAAAAAATTAAGAATTAGTAAACTGTACATATAAATTCAAATTTGCAACAGGCACAAAATTTCATAGAGCAGCTATGCCGCCATCTATCGGGCGTCGGGCGGAATATCGTATTGTGACTGACAAAAAGGAATCCGAGCTTCGTAAGTGACGTACGTGCATTTCTGGTTTTTTACGACAGGACTGTGAACAACTTAGTTTTGCATTTGCAAACGCGTTTATCGTATTTTTCGTTGAAAAACATCAATTTAAGTCAAACAGGTTTTAGAAGATACAAATTATAATTATCATTCTGTCACAGTACTCTGCTGGACGCAGGCCTCTCCTAAGGGGTTTTGATCCATAATACCCACGCTGAGCGTAAGCGTTGGGGATAGGTCTTGCACCACCTACGTAATATAAGTCCCATATAAATTACACATCACAGTGCCCCTACCGCCGAGCGAAGGGCGTTCCGCGGCGGAGCCCGATTTAATTCCATTATTTACAAATTGTGAATCAATTTTAATCCCCTTTGATCTCTTGATGGCTTCAGCTTTCGGCGCTTTGTACGTCAACGAACTATTTAGTGCCGACACGCGTCACGCACCGAGGGCGATTAATGACGCCCGCGTGTGCGGTCAGTTCACTTGTATGGATATTTTATAAACGCCATTAACGCATATATGCATAGTTGCATTATAGTCTATTGTAAAAATAGTCAATAGACGTATGAGCCAAATGATTTTTAACAACCACTGTAGTTAAAAGGCTACCTGTCTTATCATAACCTGGCGTGATATTGTGCAGGAGGTAGTACATCACTTTAATATTGTTACAATTTTTAGTATTTCTGTTTAATACCTGTACCTGGGAGAACCTTAAATTTACAACAGGACTTGACGAAATATTCTATTTAAAAAATGCCACCGTCACTTCACAGAAAGCTGCAGAGTATTTTGTCAATATAAATATGTTGGCTATTTTCTCAAACTTCAGTGGGTGCACTGAAAACATGATTTAATTAGTTATGTCAGGTCAAGTTAAATGAGCCGCAGTAGCAATGAAGCAAAAGGAAGATGCATTATTAAGTATATATTCACATTCTGAGTCTCAGTGTAAGCATTATATTTCTATGGAAATAAAAAAATTATTAAATAGGTACTCTTTTTACTATATTTGACTAATAAGATTTATCCTAATTAAAATGTTAAATGCAGTAATTTTGTTCAAAACATTTCCTTCGGAAAATTGCAGAGAAAGTAAAACTATAGAATAAAACATCTCGCATCTGCCCTATCCATCAGTTTTGACTTTGATATTGAGTTAATTATGCAAAAAAATATACATACAAGTAAGAAACAAATATTGACTACATAAAGTCAGGGTGCAAATTACTACTGTAGGTACTAGGCACAAATCCTGCTCAAATATTCATAAACTCGATTACAAAACAAAAAAAAATATCTCAATCCGTCCGATGTTTGCAAAAATCCTAATGCATCGGCAATGCCGCAGCCGAATCCGCTACAGCCGCGTTGAATAACAATGAGGTCAAATTGGAATTGGGCGAGGCACGATATCTCCACATGTAAACGAAATATAAGCACGATGGTAAATATATTACATGAGGTCTCTTTCAGATTTACATGTAAAAATTAAAAGGATCCAAAAAAACCAGTCGAAATCGGACACAAGTGCTCTATGGGCTGCGATGACCACCTGAACATCCGTCAAGCGATTTGTATTTCCCTTATTTGCATAGAAAATCTACAGACAAAAATAATATACCACCGGATATGAAATAAACGAGTTTTGAACAACTCATTTTATCTTACAATACATACGTTACATCCGCTTTGAATAACAATGACTTCTAAATTAAAGTTTTTATGTTGCGATCGTATTATTTTATCTTTTTAAAATTTCGGAACATACCGTACGTAGAACGAGCTCCGAATTTAATGACGGCTAATAAAATTAATGGGCCTCAACGAATGCGTGTATTTTAGTTTGTAATTTTTTAATTAACGGACACTTAATATAGATTCTTAAACAAAAAATCAACACATTAAATACATATATGAAGTGAGTCAATCTTGGGCGTGTATTTACACAAAAATCGCAATGCAATTATAACATAGTAGCAAAATCCACTTTAGAAACGAATTTGGTACAATAATAGGATCAAATTGTACTTGCGCGGGAGTTCTTGTACACTCGTAGGTATTATAGTCTTTCTATCCTCGTACGTAGTTGTTAAATCAAAAATTTCCCTTTTTAATGTTTTCATTAAACCCATTAACCAGAAGTGTAGTGAGGATATCCGCACTGTAGTAATAAGGTCAAATTAAATCCACACGTGGCACCTGGCTCATGAGCGGGGTAACATTTGATTATTTTTAAATTTCAATACATATTATATTCAATTATTATATTCAATATATTCAATACATATTATAGTGGTCATTTTTTAACAAAATAATATAAAAAAAATCATGGTTTTATAGTACTCATATGTACGAGTGGCATCGAATATTGGACTTCCAAAGGCTGATGAAT
>DWDU01001869.1:0-13748 GCA_018245575.1 Jemadia suekentonmiller
ACTTGGCCAGCGTGGCAGACTGTGGCCTGAACCGTCTCGTTCTGAGACCCATGTTCCAACAGTGGCACGATAAAAGGGTCGGAAAAAAAGTACACATTTAATTCGTCAAAATATTTTTAAAACAACATAATGATTCTTTATGATTAGTGATATCTTTGGACAACAAAATAGACAAAACTAGTTAAGATAAAACGTTGACGTTCGAAATTAATTTTGTTAACAAAATTGTTTTTTTCTGTGAAAATGTTTAGTATCTATAGACATAATTCTATTCATATGTCGACTTGAACGAATTAAAAGTTTGAGATTGATACCTTTTCAGTCAATTATAATCACATCAAACTTAGAACTCTATATTTGGTACTAATAAATATTTTTCTTAAAAGTAGAGTCGACACAGGATATTGGTTGTAGTTTTGACGCGCGTCGGAAGTCTGATGACAGGGCGATCACTCGATACTCGAGCGGTTAAGTTGGAGCACCCTTCAGAGCACTCCCGCACCCTCGGGCGCAATACGGCTTCTAAAAATAAATGGGCTCATTCAAAGTTATGATATTATGCATCTGGATGCATCTAATCTCACCATTATATCCTGTTTGTGCTATTTTAGTGCACGATGAGCGGAGCGTCTTATACAATAGAAACGTCTGCGCCGTGATGCAATCCAATGATTGCGAGGATGTAATGTGAAAGTTTCGGACAACACAGACAGCGGTGTTGACATCGCGATGTTGCGAGAAAATGTCTGATTAGTTCCGCTCTCGTTGTGGACAAAGCCCAATACAATATTTTACTGCTACTTTACATTTATTTAAAGCTTTTTTTGCAACTGCGCTGTGATAACTTTGTTGTTTTTTTTCTTCAGTTGTGTCTCAACGGTTTCAATGTACGTACACACGGCCGGCCGCAGTTGATATTGCGTGATGTATTTGAATCGAAACCTCGGTATGTAGCTATACGATTATTAATGACAAGCCGCATTTGGCCAGCGTGGTAGCCTACGCCCTCAACTCTACGTATGGCAGCAGTGGACTTTGAATGAAACTTGTGAATCTCGAGATATTTAGTACTTGATACCGAGGCTACTTTGTAAGAGATCTGGCCTAACGTTTTAATAATAATATTTGTTTTTAAAAAATGTGTCGATAAGAAATAAAGTCACATATTTCTTTTCATTCGCATTTTAGTTTAAATTGAACTGAATACAGCGAAAACGTCGTAAATCATCATAACCAAATGTGCCCCTTGCGTCTACGTGTCAGGGAGATCCTTACGAAAACGGCCCTTTGACATTTTAGCGGCTAAAGAAGGTGATCCATTGATGAGTAGAACGATTTCGTTCCATGTTTCTGAACCTTCAATCCAAAGAATGAAGCAGGGCTCTGCGTATGTTGTTCTGGATACTTCTTACTTATACTATTTTATGTGAGTGCATAGGTTTCAATGTGTTCTCTATCCTAGGAGGCATCTGCACGCCCTATCAAGTGGTCGCGGCCAAGCATTAGCCCATACTGAAATATGTACACTGACTCGTGAATCTATTAATCAAACTGTACTCCGCACATAGAATTCCTTAACAGTCAGCTTTGCTTATTTATTGCTAAGAACAGATACCTGTAAAAAACACACATAAAAGCAATTTTTTATTAGTCATGTGTCCCAAACCTGCGAGCGGCTTAAACGTTAATAAGATACCGAGCAATATCTATGTATTTCCAGCTCGACAATGGAACACCTATTTAAGTTTTGGGTTGCCAGACGCGTGGTATATATGTAGCAACATATTGTTGTCATTCGATAGTGTTGCCACACCAGATGACGAGTGTTCCCCGCATGTGAAATGATCGCAGGAAATAGCTTAGCAACTTCCTGATTTAAAAATATATATTATTTAAAATATTCATTAAAATGTTCAATTTTAAAAACTTTTTAAGCTTTTTAAGTTCATATGGCATAAATAATTGTGCATTTATTTGCACAGTATCCGATTTGGCTGTATATTATCTATTGGTAATGGAATTTCATTTGTACCAGTTATCCGACTTATTAAGTATAACACAGCAATATTTTGTTTGTTGTGTCGTGGGCGACTATCTCACAGTACATGTCATTAGTTCTTATGGTGAACTGTGTGACCTCTTATCTACCATAGCATCAACCCTTTTACTGTTATAAAGGTTTCCTTTCAGCCTGAGAAGCCATAAGGACATAGACTGGCACGCTGACCAAGCACACATACGATAAGTAGGTAGATACCTGTACAGCATATATTTAAAAAAATAAACTATGAATACGAAATCCCCAATGACCAGAAATGCTTAAATTTCTTGCGACAATATTTTATAAATGTCATGGTGCCACTTCCAAAGGTGCATAAACGAACAAGTTTATTAATGCAATTTTATACTCAATTTTATTCATGAATGTGATTTAGTTATATACAATAAATACATGCACATAATATATGAGAATAATAAAAAAATACGTTTTAGACAATTCAATCGTGTGAAAAGGGATTTTTATATCGAATCCCAGTGCGTATTTTATATAACAGAAACAGATTGTGGTTACAGAAAAAATTAAAAATCTACGAAAAAAAATTATCGAAGCACCTTTCTCGCCATCTCTAATTAACAAAAAACTGTTTAAAGTCCAAATAGGGAGTAAACACGTTGAGAGCACGTGAGGCCGGCGCACCGGAAATATCGCCGTGATATATTTTAAGTCAAGCGCCCCCTGCGACGCGACTCAGTCATCCACTAATAAGCAGACGGAAGGAAAGTAATCTAGACAAAAGTTTAAAAATATGTCGGCTAGGAATAGATCGAAAGGTGAGCTTGAGCGCGGCGGGCCCACTGGTTAAAAATACGTGCGTGGCGTCGCGCGCGAGCGCCGCGCCGCACCGCCGCACCGCCGCGCCGCACCGCCGCACCGCCGCGCCGCATCGCCGCCGTATCCGCGTTGCGGAGCGACACTGCGTTATTATCTAAGCCCTCCTACATTTTAATATTGTTTTCTTACGCAGAGATTACCGTGCCGTGCGGAAAAGGTGAAGAGTTAAGAAATAGTTCTTATTTGTGCATTATGCTAGATTTTAATTTTTTTTCGCACATTTCCTGATTACTCCAAGTGTACGAAAGCTTTTGCGTAGGTTTTTTTGGTAAGATATCATGACTGGAATTTAATTCACTTTAGGTTAAAATTTTAATGTACATATTTATAAGTTGTTTTCAAAAAGCGGGTAATAAGTATTTTTTAATTACAGAATTAAAGAATTGGGATCATTTCAAACGAATTCTGATTCTGAAATGAGATATTGGTAAGATAGATTGATTCTAAAACTTGAAGACTTATCCATCACGATGGATACAATAGAGACAGCTATGCAGCGGGCGCGCGGCACAAACATTAGTTAATGCGGTTATCTGTCAAATGCATTAGTAAACTTATTTGTTCCCGACATACCTCGCACGCCGCCTTACGCAATCGTGACATTACAAGGGAAGTGTAAATCTCTTCAACATCTTTTTTTATGTAAACAATATGTAAGTGTTTACAAATAAATCGATGATAGCAATAAAACGTTCATAATAATGACAATACAATCTGCGTAGTTTGTAAAAGATACACCATATATTTCGTCATCATCATTACGAGATATAAGTATATAAAATACATAAAAACATAATGAAATTAAAAATGACGAGTTGGACGCTAATTTAATAAACATATCTTGTAAACTAAAATATCACACGTTGCATTTAGATCAGAATTTTTTTATTTCAACGCTCATAGAGAAACAGTTAATTACTATGTAAAATACATAACTTTTCAATTAGTTAATTATTAAAATGTAAAACAATTAGAAGACACGCTTAAAAAACACAGGAACAATAAAACAGACACAACAAAACACGGTGAGAAGATTATTCAACAGCTTATCAAACGAGATGAAGATAAAGAGTCGCAAGAATTATGTTGGAACAGAGCTTCGGGTGATGTTAGCCTCCATAAATCAGACTGTCAGTCTATCGGAATGGAGTGGAGATGTGAGCGGAATATCTTAAAGCACTATTGAGGTTGGCGCCAGTAACATATCCGGGTGATCCAAACTGGGCCAGCGTTTTACAGGATAACTGCTGCAGTAATATAGTCCTAAGGTATTATAGATATAACACCTCGTACATAATGTATATTGTATCATTAATGCAGTATCTTACGGGTAGTCAGAGAACAGCAAACGCCAAATATCTCGATTCGCGCAGAACTTCTGACCCCTGTATTACTCGGTATCTGACATTTTTGGTCGCGGTAGGTGAGTCTCGACACCTTCATCTATCTATATTCGCATTTTATTGCAGATTGTAAGCCTTAAGTAGAGTCTGCTCATTTCAAACTGTTAATATTTATCATCGTAGATGAATGGGTGAACAGCAACAAACGTTTTTCAATCCAGTACAAGGGCCTGGCTATTTTAAGACTACTTTATGAAATACTAGACAAATAAATGATACTTCCAACTCCTGTAACAATTTTAAAAAAAACATATTTATGAGACTTGCGACTCCACATAGACCGAGATACAACAATTAAGCTAACCAATAATACATCCACACAATTTGTGAATAGAGTAACAGATAGAGTTCATTGTGTTTTTTATGAATTAATCATTCGGTTGTAACATTGAGCATAAAAGATTAAATATTATTATTATATAATTTATATCTTTTAGTTTCCATTGAGATAATACATGTGGAGCCGAGTACATTTTCGAAATTTCTACGAACACATCACTAAAATAGAGTCTAAGTGTCCAAAAGCATTGTACTTAGTAATAATAGTGTTCTGTTGTAAAAAAAGTTGCTACAAATCGAATCTCGACGGTATTGCCTAAAGTTGCTATGCGATATGCCTTATGTATAAAAACACAGTACGTTATGAGTCGACTTATAAGTTAGCGAGTCTGATGGGATTCGATTTCCACTCGGGACAGATATTTGTGTGAGGCGCACAAATACATATTTGTTCTGAGTCTATATGTAGAAAGAAATAGGTATCTATGTAAGTATATACTAATCATCATAATCATTATTAGTCTATTGCAGCCCAATGCTGAACATAGGCCGCCTCTAGGAGGTTATGCCCATAGTCCCCAAGCTGGGCTTGCGGGTATATACTAATATATAAGATATATAGGTAGTATATCATCTTTCCGGTTACCAACAGAAGGCCGCGAGGTGTCCCAAGAGATTTATTTATAATTTACTAGACAGTTACACGACTACCAACCAATCTACTTTGACAATAGTTAAACTAAGTGTCCTTATTAATCGCCAGTAAATGTAACTATTCAGAAGCGACCGCTCTAGCTGTTAATGCGTACTACAAGATTGTTTGTTCGAAGTAATCTTTTGTCAGCAACTGTTATGTTTTTAAACTTGCATATCACAATGAACTCTTCCATTATTCGACGGTCGGAAACAGGTCTGTGGATATGTGAATAGTTAAGGACACTTCCCCGCACTGGCCAAGTATTGACTGCCGAAGCATGTTGAGTTGAAAAACCTCAAAAAGTATGCCGGTCTCCTCACGAAACTTTACCTCACAGTTAGAACAAGTGGTATTTTCAATCTACACTAAGAACTTAAACATTTCAACTTTAGGCAAGTAATTATGACAATGGTATCATAAAAGAATACAATCAGGTCGCTAAAGTTCATTTTTTGTTGATTGTTATTTTTCATTTTTATTTTTTGTTCACTATTATTGTTACGCCGGACTGTTATAGGGTAGAAAAGGAGCGTCAAGTAGGTACATAACATCTTGAATCGAATTAACTTACTTCATCATTACTCCACTATCATTATTTTATTATTTGCATACAATTTATGATGCAGAAGAACTATGTAAGGTCTGGAGAACAGATATTTAGCGGTCGGTGCTCTGTGTCTACTCCTTAAGACATCTGGCGTGATGATATTCGATAATGAAAGCTATAATATAACCTTATTCAATTACTATTATCACTGCCATGAATTATATATTAACTTATTATGAACTTCACGTAGATGTATATAGGCTTACGACTAGATGCATTACAGTGCATTCAGTGCAGGCGCACTCGTTTGGTTTGTTCGTGCGGCGTCTGACCAGTGTTAACGCTCGGCGCGCATACCGTTCTATCATATAATAAAACATTTCCTTTGGCAGCTTTTTGGAAATATTTTCTTGCATACTTAAAAAACCTAATCAGAATGTTAACGTAATATATACAAAAAAAAAACTGTTTTGAAATCAGTACCATTTATGTAACAATGTGCGACATCATGAAAAAGGCACAGTGACCCTAAAGTAGTTATTGTACTGCCGAGCATTCTCCTAGTCAAATTGTTAGATATATAAAACGAATGTTGGCCTAAACTATTGGTCAAGTCATTCATTAAAGACAAGACGATATCACCAACATACAATCTGTGATTCTCTATTAGTTATCGATTATCTATTATTTATTGCTCCCTTAAACTGACAACTTAAATTTATTACTATCATATGGAAAGACAAACTCTCTTACGGGGTAAGCAGAAAACACCGAGTGCTAAATATCTCTGTGCCTACAGACCTGACTCGCTTCTTCCACATTCACCCCTCTCTTCTAGGCATCTAACACCCTCAACGGCCAGTACCTGATCTATTCGTTCTAGCTAGATGAGTAAACGTCTCCCTCGACACAATTCAACATTCGCAATGTACATCTCTTTTATTCTTGCATCTGCAATCTCTTTGTCCGAATCCTCGGAGCATGCCCTTTCTCATTATAATACACACACACACACACACACAAACACACATACAAAACGCATCTAATTTATGAACTGACCCTGATCTTAACTCTCCATTGTTTTTAATATGTGTCTTAGATTTGTAACAAATTGGCGTCATACGCGGCTGGCGAGCGAGGCTTGCCGTAGCGTCATACCGCGAGCGCCGCGTGCCGAGTACCTACAGAGGCCCATAAGGCAACGGAACAGTGTCATGTAGCTGGAGGAGGGAAAGACTTACGTCATTTCGCGGAAAGCGAGGTGTCGCCTTTCTAACGGCCGCCGGTCGCCCCTTGCCGAGTGCACGCCCGCAACGCGACACTGCAGCTATCAGCCCGCGCACTATGCATCTAGCATACCACTATATGCAATGGTGACAGTGTACTTTTAATATTTCAATACCGGCAATTAAAGGGAGTTTGTAAAATATATGTTAACGTAACATCACACCTGTAACCCTCGAAGAGGTAGGCAGTAAATTTCTTACTTCATACTTCATACATATTATGAGGAAATGTTAATGACATTAAAATTAAATACAATAATGTTAACATATGACTGCCTAGTTGGTTGAGTGGTTGCTCGCGCGACTGCCGAGCAAGAGGCCCTGGGTGAAATTCCTGAAAGGGATAACATCACGCCTGTAATCCCCGAATAGGTAGGCAGAGAAGTACACTCGCACGTTTCACCAGTTACCTACATTAGATGCCAAATATTTACACATTTTTATCAATAAAAAAATATGTATGAGATATGAAAGAGTGGAGTCGCTTAACTAATAAACTGACTAAAGCATTTGAATAGAATTGATTTGAATAACTGAAATTTACAGATAATTTATTTATTAATTTTATTTATTCAGACTAGTGTCCATTTTGTTAGTAACATAATTATTCTTAACCTAATGGTAGTAATAAATAAGAAATAAAAAAAAGATAACTCTGAATTAAAATTAAAACTGCCTATCCCGTAACGAACATAGCGTACCGACATAATTGTAATTAAATACGATGTGTTTAGATTTATTTAACATAGCTCAAATTAAATTATCAAGTCTAGCTTCTATACAGTCATTATGTTCATTAGGATCGTTAACTGAGCTAATTATTTTTGAAAAATCTGAACAAAATATGATAATAATGTAAACGAGGCTAAACTTGGACACCAGAAATGAATACATGTAATATTATATTAAACATTTCGCCGCTACAGTCAAGCTTTAAAGTCAGCTGTTTTATTGTTGTATTAAATAGATTAGATGTATATGTTTAGGAGTTAAAAATGTAGTTTTATTTTGTGCGATTCGGCTATATTAAATGGAAGTTAACATCAGCGTTAGTACCTACACATGTGAATAAATTATACATACCTATACGCTCTATGTATTTCACGTCTGTTACTGAAATATGTATAGAACTAGCTGTGCCCGCCACTTCGTCCGTGTGGAATTGAACAAATTCTAAAATGAAAGTTAACCTAAACTACTCCTTATTACATTAGCTATCTGGCAGTCCCGTCGGTCAAGCCGTTTCAGAGATTAGCCGAAACGAACAGACAGACAGACACAAAAAATGTAAAAAAAATATTATTTTTTTTCAACACATATGCATTTAGTAAACAGCGGTTATTTTAATATTACAAAAAGACACTCCAATTTATTTGTTTGTATAGACAGGGACTACAGAGATTGAACCATAATTTATAAAATTTCAAATAGAAACACTATTTAGGTTCAGTCACTTCAAATTTCTATACATACATACCTTCACGCCAAGTCTCTCACAGAATAGGTAGAGAGCAAGATAAACATATTATCCAAATCCTTCTATATTCTTTGTTCTGTGCTCAGACATAGATATAACAAATTGTTATATGTATGTTTGACATTGACAATGGGAAGGTAAATAATGAATGTTTTATTTAATTCAATTTAAGGTATTTTAATACACATTATAGATAAATGTTATCTGTATGCACTCCCTCTCTATGTAAACTTTTAATATACCAAGTCTCACTGTCCACCGAGCGCGCAATATTCTTAAAAAGTGGTACAAATATTTGTCATCACGTACTTGTACACCTATTTAGCTACAATTGATTTAATTCAATTATTCAAAACAGGCGACGGTGGTTTTTTAAAAGGAACAATGTAATAAAAAGAGTGCTAAATCTAGTAGCACTAAGTCAGTACTGTAAGAACAGGCATAGTAGGCATTCTATGCTGTCTGCCTACCTCGCAGGAGTCCTGGCGTGACAGTATAACCATAACAGTAAAAACGAAACATCAATGAACATTGGACACGTAACGTGCAACGAGTGGCCGCGCCGCGGCGGTACGCTCAATATAATTTAATTCGATATATCGCGGAGCATAAAGCTTGGAGTGTTCGGTTCTCACGGAAACCGAGTCCCGTACAAAAGGTACGATATCGAAAATGTAAGTCAAGGATGAGCCGCGTGTCGGTGACTAGGACCGTGGGAGAGTCGCCGTCGGCGGCGCGTCACGCTTCTGAAATAGAAAAATGTGTTCGAGCTGAAGTGCACACGCCGCGACAATGGCGACATTCGATGAAAAGCGACGGCGATTGTTTAAGAAGCCCGAGGAGGCGCCGCCGCGGGCCCCGCCATTGACGCCACTCTGTCGCGCTCCATTTTCACAAGAACATACCTAAATTATTATTTTCATTCATCTTTTTTCCGTGCGAGACACATTTCAAATTGACTTATTTATGCGCGATACGAGTATTCTAATGAGGTTCTTTTACATGAACTTTTTACATAGATATCTAAATCCAATCAGGTTTTAAGTAAAATGAAACGAGAAACTAACGTTAGGTAATGTAGCTGTGGCCTGTAACATCTCAATAATATGAGTAGATAAGACTACGGTGTCATTGTATTAAATGTTCGTCGTAGTTGAACAATTAGTAACATGTAGGTAATATTTGCAACTCACTGGAGTCCTGTTGGTATACCATTACCGTAAATTGATGTGAAATAAAAGAATGAATCTTGATAATAATATCACAATTACAACAGAAATAGATGGAGTTCTAGCATTATCGACATGTGAAGTATTAGCAGGCGTTAGAGGAATAAGGGTATGCGAGGAGGTCGGCGCGGATGTAAACAGTCTTACTGGAGTTCATTCAATTAAAGTCGGGATACTCAGAGTGGGAGTAGGGGACGTCATTGAAGGGCCGCTGCGCGCCGCAAGGGGCGCGGGGCGGGGAGGGTCGGGGACGGGAGAGGGGGGCAGCCGGGAGCAGGAATATTCAAAGCGTGAGAACGCTGCGCGACCCGCATGCCGCAACTTCACATATCTCACGCGCAACCTATACTGGCTTGCGCAGGCCAAATCGGACTCTCAGCGCACGCCTTAGAATTGCATTTAGCGTCCGCTCGCGTTGCGGTTATCGCTCAGAACATTCGAGGACAATACTTTTCTAGTTTAGGTACAGCTGGCATTGGCCCGGATACTATCGATGTACGCGGACGTCCACCGCTCCACACGCTACTCCTGCCCACTGGCATCACTTATTAATTTATCGTCAGGAATGTATCCCAACTTAGGAAACGCTCCACGTACTCTCTTAACGCGACGTTGTTCACTTGCGACGATACTTCTAAAGCATATCCACATTATCACAAGCAGCGGAGTGCGGATGACATAATGTGAGAAGACGTTACGAATGACATGTTTACGTTATCCGAACAAGCGAACCGCTGGTACACCGTTTAAGTAACGCGATGCCTGATCTACCACAAATCTCACACGGCTCATGTGACCGGGTAGGCAGGCGAAATGCGCGTTAAACACTGATTCGGCGTTAATGGATCTTTTGTTGTCGGAATGACGTTCACACGGGAGCGTCGCGGGCGTGCCGTGCAACGATAGCTTGTCTTAAGGCGAATTTAGCGGTTTAAGAGAATTG
Organism: Jemadia suekentonmiller; assembly: GCA_018245575.1. NCBI lineage: Eukaryota > Metazoa > Arthropoda > Insecta > Lepidoptera > Hesperiidae > Jemadia > Jemadia suekentonmiller. The sequence continues at coordinate 10,755 of DWDU01001869.1, forward strand.
TGCGGAGACACGGCGACGGCAGCGGCCACCGGTGGAGGCGACTCCGGGAAGCAGCAGCGCCGGTCGCCGTGCGCTGAGCCTCGCCCGCCGCGTCCTAATTATAGACAACAGATTATGTATTCGAGGAGACAATGCGACCCCACTTGCAGTAGTAACATTTCCTAGAGGGTCAGGGGTAGGGTGGGCGCGGGGGCCGGGGTCGGTCTCGGTGGGGCCCCCGCGGGCGTCGACCTCGTGAAAGGCGCGCGGCGGCGGCGGATCCGCGCGCGCCGGCCGCTCGCCTTTTTACGCGCTCTTTCCCGCGCCGCGCCGCCGCCGCCGCCAACCCCGCGGGCCCCCGGCGGTCGCCGCCCGCAGATAGCGCGCCAGCCGCCGCCAACCGCCGCCACGTCTGCACCGCTTTTTTATTCGCCGCTACATATTACCGTTTCACAATCTTTTCTTCCACCGTCCTCTATATATGTAGAACATTGCTACTATTATAAAGTAATCTTGAACGCAAATAAAAAGAATAGTTTAAAGTAATTGAGTGCAGAGGCCGTTTGATAACAAATTGGAAATAGCAAATAGCTTGGTGCCTACTTATGATTTTGCGTCTCGTATGCGTCACTAGCACTGTAACTGATAATTACGTTACATGTCTTGATAACGGTTGTCAGATAGGTGTCTCCTATAAATAATGACTCGTAACTAAATGTATTATTATTATAAACATGTTTCGGGGCATTAATTTATTTCGGGCATAAACATCAACACTATCTAATACAAAATACCGAAAATTGTTTTCAAAAGAAGGTGATAATTAGCTGAGGTAAAGTTCCATTTTTATAAGATAAATTGGGAGTAAAATTTTAAAAGTGTTTACATTTGTTTAATATCTGTTAAGCCACAATACTAATAAATATACACAGCCCATTAAACGGTCGCACTAGCTGATTAATCTTAATAGCGTGAAATAGAGCGGGCGTGCGGGCCACACGTTGGCGTGCCATGGCCGCCGCTCCGCCGCCGCTTCGCCCTAATTAAACAATAATCGAAAAACTACAATGAACGGGCGCGCGGCTCCGCGTCCTCGGTGTCCCGCGCCCGCCCCGCGCCCCGCCGCGCGCCCCGCCCCGCGCTCCGCGCCTGACGTCACCATTGCACTCCTCATTATCGCCTCTCGGCTGCTACACGCCACAGCCGCCTCGCACTGCGTTACAACATAGAGACATGTGCCTTACTTACGCGCCTCCCTGCGGCGTACACGGCGCGCCGCCGCGCGACGCTCCACACTCCGGCCGGCAGCCGCGGCGCAGTGGACGACGCCGCTGTCCAGCGACACGCCGCGGAGTCGCGACAGCTAGCAAAACACGGCGATCGTCTGGAGCCGAGCACATGCAGCGACAGCCGAATGTCTCTAAGCGCTAGGTCTATTGAACTGTGCGTCTAGCCGCGACAGACAGGTTGGCTAACCATTGTGTCAATACCATAGCAGCAGAAAACGAACGTTCACTGTGAAGATGTTTTCAGTAGACCACCAATTATGTTGTAATTTGAACAAATTATAACGGGTACGCATCTCGAAACTAACATATCAAACATTAATAAGCCATGTTATAGCTTAAATAGCGTGCAAGTATGCATAAAGGTGCGATTACAAAGAGCTGGTGACAAAATAACATAGCTAAATCTTGTATGTTATTATTATAAATGAAAACGGATAACGGGTAATTTCGCGCATACATTGCAAATATGATAAGCAAATAAGCGAGAGACGCGGTAAGTATCGCGGTGGTGTTGGGTTAAATTCCGTAGAGTAGAGGTAGTAGATGCAGGAGTGCGCAGTGGCCCGGGCCGTGCGGCGAGGCGGTGACGTAACGGCAGTGCGACGGCTGCCGTCAGCCGTGCGTCACGAGCGCGAGCGCGGAGCTCTCCCGCGCGACGTCACGGCCGCCGCGCTCTCCGGCTCGCTCGGTGTCATCATCACGTGGACTCGACGTACATCATCACACGTCAACCCTAAATCGGCACCGCACGCACACACGTCAATCCCAAATCAAACGATTCCCGGAAAACAGATAATTTTACGTGCGCCACACGTGCGTGGGATAATTCACGTGACGTTAATACTTTCTATTCTAGTTATATTGACGTCGCCGGACAGCACATCAAAATTGTATAATAAAAACGTATCGTAAATTTAATAAGCAATAAACGTGGAAATATTAAAAGGCAACATGTCAGATCTGTCCAGAAGGTATTTTTAATAACTATTGGCTCACGTTGTACGTAGGCCGTGGACCTGAACTTGTTTTTTACATTGTAACTTTGGAAAATACTTTTAAAGCAAACACGTAAACGTGCTAACAAGATAAGAGTTACGTCTTGAAATTTAAGGTTTTTGAAATCATAATTACCTCCGAAACTTCAATAAATTTTCTGGCGCAATGGTCCTCGTCGTGCAGCGGCGAACAAACTCAAGCACAGTGTGATTTCAGTCTTAGCACTATAATAATAAAGTCCACATTTCACTACGCACCAAAATAAAAAAGTATACCTACCTGCAATTTTCTTGAGATGTGTCTTATTTAGATTTGGAATTATAGCGGATCGATAAAAATGTTTTATAAAGCGTTTCGGTGTTGTTGTTGCTATAAGATATTGTTGTTGATTCCAGAAAAACTTTACGGACGATTATTTTATTGGGTTCTAAGTTCTAACTCACTTCATTACCGACTTAACTCACAATCATTTTCCGGGCTAAGTTAAGCCGGCACGTAAAAGTATAATAATAGGTATTCACGAAACATCACTCACGAAACATTTAACAGTTCATTCACTTCATTCACTTTAGGGCAATCATTGGGCCCAGCAGTGGGCCGTGAACTGGTTGCAACTTTGGAAAACTAGTTAGTAGACTGGTTAGGTTAGTCATCAACTTTGGAAAACTAGTTAGTAGACTGGTTAGGTTAGTCATCAACTTTGGAAAACTAGTTAGTAGACTGGTTAGGT
>DWDU01001870.1:0-13747 GCA_018245575.1 Jemadia suekentonmiller
CGAGCGAAGGTAAAATCTAGTATTAAAATAATCTATACAGATAAATAAAATTGGAGTGTCTGTTTGTAATATTAAAATAACTGCTTTTGACCAAATGCATATGTATGTATGTATACACAGTACATATAGCAAAATAACATTATTTACTATTTTTGTCTGTCTGTCTGTCTGTTTGTTCCAGCTTATCTCTGGAACGGATGTACTGATTTTGACGGGACTTTCACTGGCAGATAGCTGATGTAATAAGGAGTTACCTAGGCTTAGGTTACCTAGGCCTTTTATTTGAGTTTTGCAATTGTAGAATTCCACGCGGACGAAAACTTACACACAGCTAGTTGAATATATTATATAGGAGTTGTCAGCAGAGTGTAATATTCCCATTTTTTATTAGGTTCAAATTCCTTCGATTACGAAAAACCAAATAATAATGTTCTCTTAAGCTGGTGATTGAAGCCTGGACATGTTACATAGCAGGTGTACTTACAACTAATACACTATCAAGCTAGGTAAAATATGAATATTGAGTCTTAAATTACTAATTATTTAAATATAACTTGCCTTGATGATAATGGTAGAACAATTTGTAATGAATATATGCTGTCCAAGGTGTAAGCTTCCTTAAGAATGGAATTTGTAACATCTGCATAACACATTAACTTTTGATCAGACAAAACACAGTATCGAGATTGAGAATTTTTGAATAAATCTTCCACTACTCCAGAAACCACTTTGTTTAACATACCACTGAAGTATGGCATATGCAGCATATTTATTGCAGGTCGTTCTACTAATTCCACTTTCTGTACATTCTGTTTGTTGGATTTATTTAGAACATTGTCAAATTTGAACATATTAGAGAACTTTTTCATGACTGTCGGTTTGCTGTCCTCTTCTGTTGTATCCTTTTCTTTTCCATCATACCAATTCGAGTTTGTGTCTTTACTAGGACTAGATGTAGTAGCTGATTTTGAAGTATTGTCTACAGCAAATAAACTGTCAGACCTCTCAGGTGGAGTTGGAGGATTGAAATAATCACTTTCACCAAAATCATACATACTGTCCTCACCACTGTCTGCTGTTGTTATAGTGCCATATGTATCTCCAATCAAAAATGATTCCAGCAAAAGCAGTTCATTGCTGACACCTTCATAATTTTGTACAGTTTTCATTGAATTTAATGGATCAAACTCATATATTGTGCTTTTGCTAGGCCTTGCATCTGTTTCACTGCTTATTTTAGAGGCTTGATCAGGCAAAGTCCAATTTTCATACATTGAATTCTCTCTCATATATACTAGAGCACTTTCTCTCTTCTTCCTCCTCTCTGGCACCTCGGGAGCAGACATTGCACTTATTGTACTATTTGTTCTAGATGGTCTTGGAATGTCATATGTAAGCTGCCCATTTTCTGAATTTAAACTATCATTATGTTCATAATCTCGGCTGTCATGTGAGAAATCACTAACAGTGTCAGAATTATTAGAAATCAGTGACATGTCATCTAAATTTGATTGATTTAAATTTAAAACTGGCAAATTGTTGGTTTGTATGCCTTCACTTTCATTTTTATATCGTTTTTGTTCTAAAAGAGGAGAATGGAACTGTATATTATCAAACAAACTTACATCAACTACAGGCATGGAAATGCATCTCTGTGGGTCTTCATGGTAAGCACTGTCAGGTTTTTTTGAAGATCTGCGCAACCTTAGGCCGGCTGTTCTGGTTCCTTCTATAACTGACTTTGTTACTGAATCTCTTACTGCTCTAGATGTGTTGATAGTTTTTTCAAGAGTACCCTTAGCAAATTTCGAACCATCAACGAATGTTTTTTCAAGTTTTTCATTAGCCGATTTGGCAGATGTACTGACTTTCAAAGCTACATCTTCTGTTATTTGCTTCGAAACTGTTGTAATAGACTTTAATATTTCGGTAGCAGAAACTCTGTCGTTATTCCCTGATACTTTGGTACGTGGAAGTGGAACTGGCCGCTTCACAGAATCAGTTTGCTGCACACATGTGCTCCGGGGCTTGGGCACCGGAGGCGTATCCATCAGTCAAAATTTCCGAAGGCACCAGTTCGGTACGACTATTTGGATAGTAATGATAACATCGCTGACACCAATCACATACAAAAATTCAAACGATATGACTCACTGAGCAAAATTTACCCTATAGAAATATTGACTACAATAACATTTTACTTATTGGAATAGATTATTTGTTATAGGAATAACAAACATACAATAAATAAAAAATTAAGTAAAATATATTAAAACAAAGCAACTAAACAAAACAACACACTTAGGTGACTGCACCTCCACCTCTTATTTTCGCAATATTGTTCAATGTTGCCCATTAAATCATTGTTATTTCCATTTTATCATGCGTGATAATTAGTAATAAGGTGCACTTTATTTATTTATGTTATATAAAATGAGGAATGTAGAAATAAAAAATGTTAATCATCCTTTATTTATTTGCATTTATTGAAAAATAAAATACGTAGTGTTTATCAATAAAATTAATCGCGATGCCTAATCAAATAATAATAAAAATACAATTTTCAGTTATACCTACCAAAACAATAATAATATTATGTAAAAATAAATGTCATTATTTTAAATTTTAATGGTGTTTACCCAAGAAACCAATTTTTTTTTATTGAGGCTCAAAATATTCGAAAACAAATAATTATTTTCTATTATACAAACTCAGTGTCGCAACTTTGTAGATTTCTATGTATACAATTATAGTCATATGACAATTACAAGTTTGAAATAATGTGCCCTAAAATAGAGCAAAATATATTTCTTGGTAACATTGTGCGTGATGAAAGTGACAAGCCTTCAGTTGCAGTCAGTCAACCTACATGTTTAACGATGTCTTGTCAAAATGTCAAGCCACATAGAATACAACAAAATATTATAATTATTGGATAGTTTGGATACCTTTCTTCATACGAGGGAAATAAATTTTGATATGATCGTTTCCGATCATGTAAATGTGTAGATAATAACCAAAAAAGTACATAATTGATGCCGTTATGTACATAATTGTAATAAAATATGAAAGTTTATACATTTATAATTGTTATAATCTCCAATATTGTATATCATTCATTGCACGATTTGATAAAGTAAGCAACACATTTTTAACTTGTTTCCTTTTAAATTTACCCTGGTTAGGCATCATAAAATATACATCAATATCGTCGTATATGGAATCGTGGTGAGGAAAAGTTATACACGGGCTATACCTCTCATGTCCTAAATATTTCCTATACATATAATGTAAATTTCCACTTAATAAACAGCAACAAAACTGGAATTTGGAAATATGATACAAACGAGGCATTAAATGTAACGATTGCCATTAAACATTGTTGTCTACTGAATAGCTATAAATAGCAAAATCTAGCAGAATTTTAAATTCACGTTTTTATAACTCTGTTACTAATATGTTACACAGATAGGTGTGTATAAATAAATGATAAAAACGATTTTATAATGCACATTTATTTATTCATACAGAAAAATCACAATCGTAAAAGCGGTTACAAAGTCCATACAGACCGTACTTCGAAGATTACACTGTTATGTATACAGTAACGATTACACTGTAATGTATATTTCTGAACATTATATTTTTCTTTAGAGACAATTTTTCCAAAAGTATGCTAAAAATTTTGTGCGTTTAATTAAATGCATGTATTTTTATATGGTGTACGACTTGTGTTGAATATTTATTAATACGACTATGGTACGCTGTGCTTCGATTGAATGAATGAATATATCCAGCTGTAGGACCTTGAACCAACAAATTATGCATTACATTAATTAATATTGATTACAAGACATTGTTCAATAAAGTTGAGTTATTTAACTACTCGCGTACTTAATTCGTAATATGACTACACATTGATATATTCGTAAAATAATAAAATTAATGTGATGACACTAAAGGAAATCTTGATCTCACGACAGTGTACTATATAATGTAATAAGATACATTTTTCTTAATATTATGCATGTATATTAAAACAATTTTAAAGGCTAAACAAAAATAATTATAACGTAAAATTAAATAACAAAAATATATGTACAAATTTAGCAATAAATAATTATTAAAAAATAATATAGAAAGCATATTTGTAAATAATAAATCTAATATGTAAATGAAAATAAAATTATATATTTGTATGGTTTTCGTGATGTCAAAAGAAAGAGCTTTAAAATTGGAATGAAATTATCTAAGAAAACAATACATAAACACTACACTTATTTTCTATACTATTATGTTTCATCTACGACCACATAGAAAGGGGATGTTCACGTTTAACATACTATTAATAACATATTATTAATTATTACGACATAGGGCGACGATAACCATCGAACAATAGAACAGACAAATATGAATTGGCTATTGGCCTGAAAAGCATATTTTCAGAACACTGAAATGCCCACAAAGAACCAGTGAATGTTTTCACCATAAAATTCAAGCGAAAATAAGGTAACCGAACCGATTATAACTATTGTAATATTAGATAGATCAAGTGAAGTACAGTGTATATACCATAAACTCATTACATACTCACTTAAAGTAAGGTTTTAAAAATAACACGTTGGGAATGATTTGTTTGAGAAACATTTAGCACTCTATTTTTTCTACGTCATATCAAAGCAGACTATTTAACGTACATCAATACGTGTACCTATCAGGAAATCGAATACAAGAGGAAGTACAGTAGTCCTATAAATGTATCACTTTTAATAATAAAACATACAATTGATATTGGCACTAGAAACATATTGCGTAAGGTAGGTAAATAGTAAAAACACTAAGTTATTATCAAAAACAGTAAATTGTGATATAAAGTGACATACAATTGGAAGATATCCGTTCTCGTTTTAAAAATTGTGCCAATGGATTCTAAATGCCCAACTAAACAAATGCACTTGCGGAAGCCTACAATGTCACTGTTCGAAGTATTAAGAAGACACGGTCATGGCGCCAACTGTCCACCATGAAACGACATCAACACATTAAATGCAATAACATATTAATTTTATCCATTAAACACTAACACTAGGTAGAATATTATCAGATGGATACAATTAAATTTACATACGAACTAGGCTATACGTTTACTTGTTTCATAATAATCACATCGATATAACTGTGTGAAATAAAATAAGGACACGAGCCGTCCGATAAGCGTCGCGGCGAACTTACAGGCCGCCCGTCAAACAAGATCATTGTATGTCAAGGTACATTAAAATGTAATTATGGCCGCGCGTGACCAGCGTGGTGGTAGGTGGCGGTGCGAACGGCCACAGTCGTCAGTCAGGGGTGGAGCGTCACGGTCGATGGGTGTCGACGACACGAATCGAGACAGATCCCAGTAGAGATAAAATAGGAATACAAAATTCACTAAAGATAAATGAACATTACAAATTCAGACTTACATCAGTCTTGTCTCGAAACATCACCAAAACCGTGTAACTATCGCAATGAAAATTTTGCAAATTAACAATTTACAGACATTTCTAATCAAAAAGGTACATAAAAAAAAACGTAAGTTAACATTAAGTTAGTAACGCGTTGGAAGTTATTCAGTAAATATATAGAAAGTGTAACAAATTTCTTGCGAACTTCCATTTGGAATGTGCACACAATTGATTTCGACGTCGTTTAAAATTTTTACGTGCACGTCATTTGTATAGTCTGATAGAGAAACGTTGTCAAGATAATAGATATTTTGTTTTGTGAACTTATTGCACAGAGACGTTGTACGAACTACGTACTTTCGACGACAGTTAAAGACTTCATTCGTATTAGTTTAATAAATCAGGATGTGTCGATCAAACGATAAGCACAGTGTCCTGAGATATTAGCGAACGATGTTTGTAGGAGACGATATCTATCGCATTATATTATTCGCTTTCACTTGCGTGACGCAGAAGTAGCCAAATCTTTAATGATTAACTGCGCCAGATTACATGTTGTAAGCGATGTATATCGCATCAATCTGGTCAGACAGGAAACCGTCTCGGAGATGCATACGTTGCTTTTCGCCGCGCGAGTTAATTGGAACCACTCCTGGATCCACCACAACCACTACGCCGACGATGAGATGATGCTCCTCCAGTACAGTGTTGGTCACCAGTGGAACAAGGTTGAGTGCTTCGCTATCATTGCCGTCCAGTTCCACGACCACCACCAGCAAATTTGTCCAGGTGAAAACAGCACTGGAACATTATAATGTCCATTTACAAATAGGATTTTTAAATTTATAAAACACATCTACCTACATTTAAGATTGGTAAAAATAATTAAATGGAATATTTACAAGAACACATACCACTCGGCAATTTTCTTGTGGCATCTCATGACCGAATTCTCAATGTCTATGGGGTGGTAGCGCATGCCCCGCAACATGATGGTCTCGTCGAGCGCCCCCACCACGAACACGGCGTCGTGTGTGTCGTGCGACTCCGACGCGCCCACGCCGCTCAAGCTGCCGCAGCCGGACGCCAAGGACTCAGTGTCGCTGTCGCGAGCCATCAGAGATGTGTCATCGGAGCAGCTGGCGGTTGCGGTGCTTATTTCAGTTCGTCGCAAGAAGCCCAAGTAGCCAGTCCTGGCGTAAACCTCTCCCGTATTACCGGTGACTAATTGAGCGCTGAAGTGATCACCGTAGTCGCTTTCGTCGCCATAAATAGTGAAATATCCGCTCGCGTTGTGAGGCGACTGAACCCAAATTTCACCTAAATGGGAATCGCCACATTGACCTTTAGTTTCAGGGTTGGCTGTTATCACTTTCACCCCGGGCAGCAGCTTGCCAGATTCCATAAGACAGAGGGAGTGGGGACTGCCTCTTTCGACTAGCGACACTCTATCGTTGCGAAGGGCTCGCAGATCGACGTAAACCGTGGAAGGCTCGGGACTAGATGCGCCTTGCAGGCAAATGGCTATATTCACTCGGCACCCGAAAGATGTGGACACGGCTCTGGGACTGAGACCGAGAGCTGAAAAGAGTTTCGAGAATGATGTTGTTAAATGCATTCTCGGACGCTCTTCAGCGACAACGACGCAAGTTCTAACGCAAGCCAAGTTAATGCCCTTCGATTTAAGCTGGTTCACTGAACTTCCTAAGCCCTTTGTGCACAATTCCATGACGCCATATGAGCAAAACGTATCGCGAACTTTATATTGGGAAACTGCGCTAAGCCAGAGAGCGGGATTAATCTCAACTTCCGAAGGTGGAATAAGAATGGAATGATGACCGGAATATATGCTACTTAGGCACCAGAGAGCAAAGCCTAGTCCACAATAGGGATCCAGGCAAAGAGCAATATGACGAGATGGATATAGCTCGCAAGCGATCTTCATGGAGCGGCAAAGGGAAGTAACAGCCGCATGAGACATTTTAATGCCAGCCAACATGCCAGTTGTCGACACGCTGAAGTCTAAATAAGCCAACATTTCAGCTGTGGGCGCACGATACAGAATAGGTAGTTTTTTCTTAGGCATGTCATCTGTATCGAGAGTGATGGGCCAGGCTTTACTGTCGAGCACGTTGCTGGCCTCCTTCGAGCGAAGTAATTTTATCACCGACTGGTTGGAGAGTACTAGGGTGGCCTTGCTCACATCAACAATCATGCGGACTGTGGGTAAAGTAGTGTGAAGATTTTGAGGGTGCGGGGGACGAATAGTAACTGGCACCGCACCCACATATAAACAGCCGTAAAAGGCGCAAATGAGATCTAGGCCAGGTGGGAATATGAGAGCGACGTGGTCGCCAGTGTTCACGCGACCCTTTTCCAGGAGTAAGTTGCCAATTCTTTCAGCTTTTTTGTGTAGTTCAGCGCAAGTCAGGGCTTTCGACACGGCTCCCTTTGAGTTGAGTAAAGTGAAGATTACATGGTCCGATGTACTTTGGGCGCGCCATCTCAAAATCTGTGATATGAACTGATACTGTAAAGAGAAGAATACGTTTAATATACTGCTATGAAATTGACTGTTAAACGATAACACCTTTATAGTAATGTTTACCAACCTTGCGTGCTGCATCAGAGTCATCTGTATATCCCATGTCGCGGCCTTGTGCCGACGCCAAACGGTTTCCTTGAACCAAGTTCCCTACTATCACGGACGCCGGGCCGACATCTGGTAAATGCAAAAAATAAATTTATCTGGCACACGTAATTTGCAATTATTGAAATAAATCAACAAAATATGCTTGTACATTTGACTGCACCTGAATGAATTTCTCTCGGCTTGGGAAGGTTGGTGACGCACGTGTGCGGGCACATGAGCACGTTGGCCGGGTGCAGCGTGCCGTCCAGGAACCGCCTCTTGCATTCGCTCAGGTGTATCCCGCCGAGAGGAGTTTTGGGCAGGTAGTTAGGTTGAACCAGAGCCAAACAGTAGATGCCGACCTGATGGATGGAATCCACCGCTTGCAGGACTCGAGACATCCACTGGAACGACTGGAGGAGGCACAATTACGTATTCTCATTACAGTAGTAAGGAAATCAATTTCTACGATTTAATTTAATAATTTCAGTATATATTGAATGCAGTGCAAAATATTAAAGTTTTATGTTATTACAGTGAATGTGTAAAACAATTCACCTCCTCCTCTCCGCAGTCCGGCCGCTGTTCAGCGACGATGCAAATCCGTTCGTCGCGCAGGACGCGCACGGAGAACACGGCTATGCGGCCCCGGTATATGAACTTCATGGGCTCCACCGCCAGCACCGTTGCGATGATGTCGTCCATGTTGTGCTTGCGACCGGTCACCGTCATCAGGCCGTCACGGGAGCCGCACACGAACACCAGACCTACCGGGAACAATCATTACAGCGTTTGTCCTCATTTATATTTATGTTTACAATATGACATGGTTAGGAATTTAGAGAAAAGTGTTTGCTAACCACCAGGTCCTAGGAATCCGAGCAGGCCGCTGCGTACATAATGTTCTTCGCCAATCGGCTCGCCGTCAGAGTCCAAGGGGCGAACCTTAAATACGGTATTGGTGAGACCAGCGAGACCCCAGTAGCCAGAGCCCGTGGCCCCGGACAGAACGCATATCTCTCCGACCTCGTCAGTCTTGCAAAGGAAAGCTGGCCCTTCCATTTTAACTACCACGATGACACCTAAGGGATAACGCTCATATATATATGTAATACATGAAATAATCGATTATAGCGAACATTTTTAATTTATGTAAATTAACAAAAGTGTTTATTTTAAGATGGCGTGTTGGACAATTGAAATAGAAGCGGTTAAGCAGGTAACACGGCAATTTGGAACGCCATATTAACATCGAGGGCATGACTCGCTAAGTGCATACGTAATAGGAGCGCACGTACACGAGGGCATGACTTGTCCGCAGTCCTGCAGCGTGAGCGAGGTGAGGGAGTTCTCGGCGTCGACGCGCACCACGCCGTACGAGAGGCCGGACATGGAGAGCACGCCGCGGCCCGCCGACGAGCCGCCGCGGCCCGCGCGCCGCACGCACACCGTCAGCGACTCGCTGCTGCACGCGCACGGGCAGATCGCGTCGCCGCGCACACCTGCACCGCAACGCGCGTGCCGTCCACCGCTGCCTTATACGCACGCGGCCGCACTTATCGAGCGGCCGCGCTCTACTCATTACAGGACTTTCGCTCGGATGCCATTTACAATTTAGCGTCTTTTGATACAAATAATAATAATTGTCAATTTATAATACAATAGTTTTTCGTGTAAATTAATTTTAGAAACCTGGCGAATGAAACTGACCTTTGCTTTGGAACACTGATAGAAATTGGTCGCACGAGGAGAGCGACCATGGATTGGCTCCATCGGCCACGAGCAGCATGCGCAGGGAGCTCAGCGAGATCTCCTTGTGGTCGCGTGTCGCGAGCAGGCCCCAGTGAAGATCACGAGACTTCACAATTGCTACGGAAGCTCTAAAAAACAAAATTTTACATATTGTATTTACATTGTATTCATTTATTTTGAATATCTTACTAATTAGTACGTAGAAGTATACACGATCGCCGGCCAAACGTTACAGTAAGACATTAATCAACAAGATCTTAACAACATTATTTACATACTTTTATATAACCAATAGCAAGGTAAATTAATCACAGATGTCGTATCCCAAACATTATGATATTCCCTTGCAAATTAAACTAATAGCAATAGTTAAAATATTCGTTTAATAAATAAACAAATGTTTTGTATAAAATCAGAGCAGACATTGCCGGTAGCGGTGTCCATCTTTCATTACAAACTGAGCGATACTAAAATTGCATTCGCCAAGTGAGGCAATGTTGTTACAACAATACAATTGTAATCGTCGTGCCCATTGTGCAATCAAATTAAACAAAGCCCATGCCATACACAGCGCAACTGTCAGCTGGCGTGTGACTAGCCGCCGATACAAGATTATAATATACGGACCTAAAATAATGAAGCCCATCTAAGTACATAGAAATCGCCTCATTACTTGTAGGCCACCGTGCGGAAATGCGGCCGGCAGTGTTTGTTGCGGGCAACATGCGGCATGTCAGCCGCTGCCTTCTTTGCTTATCTCGCGATCGTTTTAGAAATAACACCATAAACCTGTTCTTCATTAATATAGTATGGTGTTATTAGATATTATAAGGATATTAATAAAATGGAGTGAACGCGGCAAAAATTACAATCGTAATAATTTTATTCCGTCATTGTATCGTTGCGTAATTTTTTAACACTGCGGTTTTATGGATGTGAGCTAGTTTAAATGTAATGCATAGTTTATCTTTTAACGTTACCTGTATTTGGTGATCATGTGCATCCAGGACGCGGGGCTGACCTTCATGAGCGCGTACGGTATGAATATGACGTGCATGCCGTTGAGCACGCTGGCGAGCACCGCGTGCCACAGGCCCGTCTCGCGCTTGAAGTCCAGCACGCACACCATGTGCTCGCCCTCGGTGTAGTTGCACGCCACCGAGAGCATGCGGCAGTGCGCCAGCATCGAGCCCCTGCAACGAATACTCCTATTAACACATACGTAATCCCAACATTAGTATTATATTTACATGCTAGGTTCTAAATATTTCTGTGCCTACAAATCTGTCCGTCATCGGTACCGAACCTACATTTATTAATAAATGGTAATCTCTGTTACGTTGATAATATTCAAGCAAGAAAAGGAAGTATTGTAATTTTGTGTTTAAACAATTATCGTATAATTTGTGCTTAATTGCAGTTTCAATATGGTGGCAATTGACGTATTGAAATCAATGTTATTTTGATATCATTAAGATGAAGTGTATGTTGAAATCCAATACTTAATAAATTTGAGCTAAATTTTCACATGAAGACAAATACTCTACAGGGACAACAAAGTACGATAGATATCCTCCTCATGCCTGTACACATCACGATTATCACATGTGCACTTCATGTATTTCGAAAATGTGATTTCGTATCGCTGATATTTTAATGCTGCCATGCCCTCTAACGAGATGTGCATACCTGAACTTATCGATATTTTTTAATTCTCACAGGCTGAAAAATTAATGATACAACACATTGTTGATATTCCAATAATAGTATTGAGTTGGGAAACGTGTTTATCAGAATACATAATAACTATAATCGCTACAGCGACATCTGTCTGAAAGGGTGCCTGTTACAGTATTTACGCAAACGTCGAACGGAACGAGTAGAAAATGAAAACTTCCGACTCCATCCTTCCGCTAGATGTCAATTCGTAACGGTCGCGGGCTGTTGTAGACGAGACACCGCGCGACGCACGCCACCAGGTGGCACCATCGGTCCCATTTGATACAATGAAAGTTTCAATTGTACCCGATGGAAAAGTTTCTTATAAAAACTTATCGTCTATATCGTAACACTAATGCGCATATATACATTTCTGATTCATCAGAGTTTACAAATGAAGTTCACTTGACTGTACAGCCATTTCGTAATGTAAAACATTAAAGCGATATATTTGAACGGATTTCAAATGCATGTTCTGTTTGTGCTTTTTCGTATGTTATTGTCATTTTGATAGATTATGACGAAATTTAAAATAAATGTCTTGACACGAACATGACTACGTGGAAAAACAAAACGGAACAATAAAAAGAGCTCAAAGCGAACAAAAGCACAGGTTCCATAATATAAAGTGATTCAATAAACTGAAAAAGCGAAGTGTAATTCCAGTGCGAAATGTTATCACCGAAAAACGACTCAGTTATTTCTCGCAAAAAGACGTCCACTTGCAATATTCCAACAATATTCCGTTTTGAAAACGTTCATACAAATCGCTTCGATTCATTTAGATACAGCTTATCCGTATTAATAGAGTTGATCGCGGCAGGTTCGCTTGCGTTTCACCCACTTCGTGCACACCAACTGGTAGAGCGTGATAAACATAACATCACGCCTGTATTTCTCCGAAGAGGTAGACGGTGGAGTGTTGTACACTCCCACGTTTCACCAGTTACGTTATGCGTATCACCGTGGTATAAGGGTTGAGCCAATCGTCACGCACCGAGCACAGCTCTGTTTCCGCGCTAGTCTTGAGAATTTACTTCTCGATTGTAATTTGAAATACGAACCGCTCATCTGTATAACGCCACATCGCGTCGAGTGCGGGACAAGTTAAATCTCTCCCCATACATATGCAAATGGCTTGACATATCTAACAAAATGTATCTGACGTGAGTTCCGATAAATTTCGACTCCAATCACATCAATCGTGTTCAAAATATGCAAATTGCAATTAATGTAATCCACATTGACAAAATTCCAGGCTTGCAGGCAGTAAGTACCTAACTACATTAAATGTTACATCACGCCTATAATCCGCAAATAGGTAGACAGAAGAGTACAGTACACCCCCAAGTTTCAATATTTACGTTTACGTCCTACCATGTAATAGAAGGTGAGCCTATAATGCAATACAATATTATATTATAGTACCCACATAATGTTGGTTAGTTAGTATCATGTATCAACACGTTATGATACGCAAGATTCTAAACGTTATTGTATCAGACAAATTAATATATTTGATAGAAGAAAACTTTGATATATTTATATTACGTACGGCGTTTATACAATATTGTTAAATTTGTTTCCGAATCAGAAAATAACTTACAAAATCATAAGCTTGTTCATGTCAAAGTCATTTAATCGGGCTCCCTGCGATTTTCCCAACTCAGCCACCGGCCTCTAGACAATTTGTAATTTAAATGTAATGCAAATTGCGTCATAAGTTCACTAAGCAGAAACTCCCTGTAATCAAAGTGTCGCCAAATATCATTCTTGTACGCTTGAGTGTGCACTCAACGCGATCACACCTAGTCTACATCGCGACAAGGATTTTATTTATGTTTTACAAAGAAAAAAAGACCTATAAATTTATCGTACATAGATATTCGGTGAATTGACTGCTCCGTCAATCTATTTCGAATCTAAATTAGCACATAGTCTTAATATAAAGGATAGAGAAAGCAAAATAGGAACGGACACATTAACAGCGCGAAATAATGGATCGTTCAACCGTATATCCTTCGTTCCCTAGCCTATTTCTCGACCTCGTCCTAGAATATAGTGAGCTCCGATCAGAAAAACAGGAACTACCACCGTGTTCCTTTCAAGTTTCCTGTTACGAATGTGTTTATATAAATAAACAAAGGGCACAATTACGTTTTGTTCAATATAACATATTACCTACATCGGGATA
>DWDU01001871.1:0-13744 GCA_018245575.1 Jemadia suekentonmiller
CTGTATGGATGTACGTATTGTACACCCTTATTGTATACCCTTGGTGAATAACTGCACATCTGCATTATAACTTTTAATATTGTTATTATACACACCTTATCTTTTGTGACAATTAACATTTTCAAATGTGTTTTTTAAAGATGTAATACCATTTCAGCCTCTAGGAGCTAGTGATTATCTAGTGATATCCAAAACTTTCCATACAGTATTTATAAGGGATTTACCACAACTTTCTATAGTGAAGCATAGATCACAGATAAGAAGATTTATAACGCTCATTGATACACTGTATGATAATAGAGTACGGGTAAGTCTGTTCTAGGAAATTTTATAACTTATGAAGAATAAACAGAATCTTTCACACAAGAATCGCCACATAAGCCTGTCTGATTACACTACTGAAGATAAGCCTTCCCTGAGGGGTTTTTGTTTTAAATAAGCTATGCTATGGCAGTTATGTAGTTATTTAGTGTCAGAATATTTGTATGGTTTTGTAATTTTTATTTTTACAATCATTATAACATTATTTAAATATTACTGGCTGCCTCGTTGGTCATATTGGTTGCAAGCGCGACTACCGATCAAGTGATCCTGGGTTCAAATCCCGGGTCGGTCATAATTAGATTGTTCTAATTTAAATTTTCTAGCAGTGGTTAAGAGTCAGAATATATGCCCGGTGTATGGCAATAGACTCACCACCTATTCCATAGCAAGTGGTGAAACAAGGGAGTAAACTACACTCCTCTGCCTACCCCTTCGGTGATTACGGATTACAGTCATTATTCACATATTGTGTAACTTATGTTTTTTTATTTCTCGTGTTATTAAACACATTTATAATTTTTAGGTAGTAATTTCTGCGGAAGTTGAACCACAGAAACTCTTCAAAACTGATGATGAAAAGGAAGAACTAGAAGATTCTGATCGAGCACTTATGGATGATTTAAAGATTACAAAAGATTCAGTATGTGTTTTAGTTGCTACATCCAATGGACACCTTCATCTAAAACAAATTAAACAATACTAGACGGTTCACTAAAATTATATGAAAGTCATAATCACTGCTCCCACGTTTCTTAAAACATTTATTTTTTCAAAATCTACTTGTGACCCAAAGTGCCCCATTCATCCTATTTATGATTACATAATTATGTAAATATATATATGAATATATACAGACCTTTCATTACTGTACATATTATACTTTCTTTAATACACTGACTGCCTCATTGGTCGTATTGCTTGCAATTGCGACTACCGATCGGGAGGGCCCGGGTTCAATTCCCGGGTCGGGCACTACTAAACTTTTCTAATTTACTTTTTCTAGTAGTGGCTCGGAGTCTGGATATGTACCCGGTGTATGGCAAGAGGTTCACTACGTATTCCATAGTGGGACGTAAATGTAACAGGTGAAACGTGGGAGTGTTCTATATTCCTCTGCCACCTCTTCGGGGATTACAGGCGTGATGTTACGTTACGTTTAATACAAACATTGTGTATTATTTTCAGGAAAACGTTAAGGCCGCCATATTTACAGGCGAAGAAGAAATGTTTGCATGCGACCGTTGTCTATCACGTTTGATGGAAATGCAGACTGAAGAGTACTGGGACAAATGGGGAAAGCACCTCTATTGATACAAAATACATCTATAAGGGTGTGAAAATAGCTTATTTAATTAATATCTACTTACAGAGCATAGTACAATTTCAATAATTCTAACACATACCTAAACATAAAATGTTTATACTGAAATTTTCGAAACTCAAAGCTTTTCTTTTGAAAATTAAAGTGTCTTTGTTTTAATTTTCAGTTATTAGTTATTTTTTTCAAGAATTATAGTTATTCATATAATTTCAAGATAGTGCAGTATTAATTAACATTCGTTACAAATACATAGATGTAAGGACCCGATTTACTTAGTGAATTATTGTAAAAAGGTGTAAGCTATAGTAATTTATTTTTAATTCGTATTTTAAATATATTTTAGAATAAATAATGGCACATTGGCATTTGTTTTTTTTCTGGTGTTTAAATCCATTAGCAGATTGTGGGGGCAGAGTAAAAAAATATATACATATGCGGTTAAGGAACTTATTTAATTGTCGCAAACATAAGGGGTACGCAAGTTAGTCATACATGTGACTGTAGTATTCTTGGTACACCTGGATGTATGTCTCTTTTTCTGAGGGAGTCATCTGCGCGATGACGTCATCGTCGATGCTGGTGAGCGGCACGGGGCGGCCGCCCACCAGCACCGCGGGCGCGTTGTCGTCCGACTCCGAGTCCTCGCTCTCCATCTCAGCTGAAACAGTACACATTTTTGCGGTTCGTTCTGTAAGAGGATTAACCATAATAATTTGTTCATGGCGGATTATTGCAAAATAATTTTAACTTAATCCGTTATCACTATCAGTCTGCCTACGTTCACTGTCGGACGTAGCCATGTCCTGGAGGGTTGCGCCCGTACACCTCACGGCACGCGGGCATCCCGGTGTGAGGTGGGAGGATGTATTCTTTCTCAGTCCCGATACGGATATTAACTTAATTATTAAAAATGAATTTTCGTAAATTAACACCTGCCTTATTAAGCTATTTAGATAAGTAACATGGATCATAAAAATAACTAATACCTAATATGAAGTGAAATGGCTTTTTTTCCTACTTTTTCTAGTGGTAAACTATTTTCTTATTAATATTCAACATGGATATAGGATAATGCTAACGTAATTGTGGTAAAAACTGTAAAAAAGCACTACACACCGACAGCTGGAGCTGCATTTAGGAATTTATAAGGATCCGGTTCTTCGTTGTCGCTCGAATCAGAACTGTCTTGCTCTATTCCTTTTACAGCGTTCGCAGCGGTATTTCCTGAAAATGATTAAACAAAATGACGCAATGGGAACATTGAATATTTTTTTCAGCGTTCTATAGAAATTTCTGGAATAATGAGTTTTTCGCGAGACTAGATTTTGTTTGTCTTTAAATGAAATGTTAAGTGCTTACCTGTATTCTGCTTCTCATGAGCGAGCAGGACAGACATAATGTCGTCGTTCTTTTCCTTCCCAGCAGCTTTCGCGTTGGTGGCGCTGCTGGCGGCCTTCTCGAGCGCCGCGTCCGTCGAGTGGACGCTGTCGCCCTGAAATGAATCAAATCATAGCCACGTATAATTATACATTTTAAATAATTATAGTGTACGAGCATAACAAAATTATTCGCCACGCCGTCACCTGCCACCTTAATTCTCGTCACGGGGTCGGGAAACATATTCTTAATCCGGCCCGACACGGTCTCAACACTTTCTTAACTACTTTGTCTACCGAGCACAAACGCATAGTGTATTGCGCCCCCTCCATGGTACCTGGTCGGCGGAGACGGTGCTCTCGAGCATCCAGACGGGGCGCTGCTTGCGCGCGGCGCCGTCGGCCGCGGCCGCCTCGCCGATGGTGACGTCGACGCGCGTCTCCTCCACGGCCAGCCCCGCGCCGCGCGACGCGTCGCCGGCCCACTGCTCGCCGCCGCGCGCCGGCGCCGCCTTCAGCGACAGCCTGCGCGCCCGCACCCGCGCTTACGCTCTCCACACGATATTCATTATGTACACGGCTACAATATCCTCCTACGTTTTACATTGCAGATTAAATAATTGAATTGAATTATCTACGTAGTATGTTTTTTGTAGGAAAGTGTCTGATCCTATTTACGTTTCTTTCATTTCACTTGGAAGAAATATAAACAACATCCCTTTCGGAGGTTTATTCGTGTATTGCATAAAATGCGAATATCAACTGGGCGCTTGCGAGGCATACGTTTCCCCTCCCCCATCTACCGATGCCTGCCGCTCTCGCCTTCGCAGTACGCGGTAGTATCTCGCTGTTACGTCACCTTATCGAGGTGTCTAGTTCACTTCTGCGAGTTGTACGTCGTAACGTGACTCATGCGTGAAATCTGATTGCAATCGCGTCATGACTCATTATCGTACCTATATTTTTTTGCGAATACGCTAGCAAAAATACAATTGCCACAATGCTGTTGGAGAGCAAAGTAGCAGTAAATTATAAAGTCTTACGTTTTTACAAGATTTCTTATGTAACAAACATAACAGCACGTATGTAATCCCCGAAGAGGAAGGCAGAGTAGTTTAGTACAATCCCACGTTTTACCAGTTACATTTACGTCCCACTATAGAATAGGTGGTGAGTCTATTGCCATGCACCGGGCACATATTCAGACTCCGAGCCAGAAATAATTTAAGAAAAATCCAAAAGTACCCGACCCGGGAGTTGAACCCAGCACCCCTCCATTTACGGTCGCTTTGCGACCATCACGACCAGCGAGGCAGTCCTAATAACTTGGCTTAATTTCAACTTTTTATTGACTTCCAAATGAAATATTTAATGTAGTTCTATACCAGAGCGCAAAATTTTTATAACTAGCACTGTTAATGAAAGAAATTGAGACACGGGAATACCCACAGTCTTCTTACATTAAAAATTAACATTAGCAGCAAGCTCATTAAATAAACAAAACTAGAAAATAAGTCCCTAACCCCTTGATAGTGTTGATATCGACCGGCTCCGGTTCCAGTATCTCGGGCGCTAACTTAATGCCCTCGACTTCTCTGAGCAGCATGTAAAGCGTTTCCAACTGCTCGTTGAATTTGGCTAACAATAGCCTACAGTCTTTTTTAGGCAGAGCCGACTGATCCTCCTCCACCACTTGGCAGCAAAATGTGCACCTGAACTCCTGGGTCATCATATCGTACAGTTGATCTGCCTGGAAATTATTATTTTTCGAATAAATATGTAGCTTTGCAGTATAAGCGCAAAGCAAGTATCAATATATACTATTCTTTTAATTCTTAATTCTCTACCTACTCATTTATCATCTACCAAAATTGTAATTTGGCCTTGTTCATTATTAATTCAAGCTGTACACTCCATGTCTGTTGTCTGTTCTTGCGGAAAAGTTCTCTATAATTAATCTGGGTATGCTTATGTAGTATACGTAAAGGTATACATTGAATTAAAATACCTAAATAAGAGAGCGGCATAATTCCCTACCGCGGCGGGCGGCTGACGGCGCGCCTCGCCGCGGGGCCGCCTAGCAGTGTGCTGCTTTGTTAAAGGAAACTAGCGAGCTAGCTAGCTAGCTAGCTAGCCATTGCCGTGGAATATGCTTCTGAAGCGATGGTCCGAGCATACCTCCAAGTCCGTGAATGTTTTGGCGCAGCCCGGACACTTGAAGCTGGCGCGCCCCGTGGCGTCGCGCTCCTCAGTCTCCATCCGTTTGCGCATCAAGTCTAATTTGTACTTCACGACGTTTACAAACGTCTTATAATTTATAAAGTAATAGTTCACTTTTTGCGCCTTGCCATCCAGTCCTGAAAATAAGTATACAATTGCAGTTTTGTAGGATTAATTTAAATTGATTTTTCCCTACAATATCGGACGCGGTTGAAAACGGCTAACAAATATATGTAGTTGGTAACCATGCGCGCTGCATTGTTCTAAGTTTTTCTAGTGTATCTCCGTAACTTGGCGGTCGTAAAACAAGTTTGGCGGTCGTAAAACAAGTTCGCTGATAGTAAACAATGGCGCTTTCACGGAGAAAGTCAATTATAATACACTTTATATTATAATCGAATTTATAATAGATCAATATATATGCAACCCTAAGCAAAAAATAGTGTTTGTGGGTAAAGAAATTTATTAGTCTGTTACCAGTTTCCATTTTTAGCCTCACTTGTATGAACTTGTCATTTTTGAGAGATGCTATTCTTGCTCTTAGCATTTTTCTTTCAAATTTTAGGAGCTCGCAGATGTCGTCTTCTTTCATACCTGAAGAAGTGAGGACGAATATGTTTAGTATATACATGGATATTACAATGTTTTTTATGTAAAGCGTATAACATAGTTACGTGCATTAATAGAGTGTGTATAAACGTACGAAGTCTGGTAACATTAAATTTAGCTTAATACTCGTACATAAGGACTGTAACATATACTGCGAATACATATTATAATCTACATTTTTGTGTATCCTGTATGTTTATTTCAGGTTCAAGAAACCAGGAAAAAGCTAATTTTATGTAGTTTCTATATGATAATCTGAAACATAATAACATAAAGTGCAACGAGCGTAAACATTGGGTCCATAAATATAAACAGTTAATACTAAGGTCTGTTGGAGCATGCCAATAGGGAGTTACTTGTAACCTGCACTTACAGGGATTCCTGACCAGCATATCAACAATGAGGGCATCTTCTATAGTATAGAACCCTCTCACCACTAATCTCGCCAATTGTTTCAAACTGCTTGGCACTTCCGTTACATATCGTTCTTCAGTCATGACCACTAAAACACAAAAAAACAAACTTATCCAAACGTAACGTAACATCACGCCTGTAATCTCCGTAGAGATAGACAAAAGGGTAGTACACTCCCACGTTTCACCAGTTACGTTTACGTCCCAATATGGAATAGGTGATCATTCTATTGCTGTACACCGGGTACCTAACCAGACTTTGAGCCACTACTAGAAAATCTAAATCAATTAATCTAAATCTAATCAAGTAATCTAAATCCAATAGTGCGCGACCCGGTATTCGAACCCACGACCACTCGATCGCCAGTCGCTCTTGCAACCAACACGACCAACAAGGCAGTCAATACTTATAAAATTCAATTCAATTACTTTTTATTACTTATACAATTAAATTCAATGGTCAGATCGTGAGGGTCACATTAACATATATTGTATCTGGCATTGGAGATAAATTTCACTTGTACCACGCAACGAATGTAATTCTGTTATTATTCGTTCATTAAACCGCCCTTTTTTGTACTACGTTTACGAGCATGTGGTAACCAAATCATAAAATGGACTAGCGAGCACAGACGTGCCTTCATGGCCCACGAATCAATGGCCATCATTATACTCTACATATTTTACGTGTTTCGAAAAAACAGTCACTACTAAAAAAGGTCATCTGGCCAATTTTTTGAATTTGCGCTAATAGGACTCTAGGATCTTCAACGGAATGCACCTATGCTCTCCTAGCGGGACGGATATAATGCGTCACCGAATGCCTTCTGCTACTTATGACGTTGTGCGACACACATCGTCGTCCTTCCCAGATTCGCTAGCTGAACGGTTTCAAATCGTACTCTAGCTGCTCGAAACTCCTTAAGCCTCCTTTTGGTCGCCTTTTACGACAGACAGGCGATACCGTGCAAGTATTCTGGTACCCGATGAATCCCCCTTGGTTCTCCCCGTTACTTACTTCGTTATGTTTTCCAGTTCAGCAATCTATACAGATACAGTTGGTACCTACGTTTGTAAATTATGATTTATATTTTGACATAAGTGCTTAGCTTAAAAGATGCAGTAGCACGACTAAGGAGTTTCTTTCGCCGCTTCTTCTCCATAGCGAGGCCTTTTCCGAAGCGGTGGTAGTATCATTTTGACGTACAAAAAGTTTTCCAATGAAGCAATTTTGAATAAATGATATTTGAATTTGTGGGTCGGGATCTAGAAATGTGCCCGACTCTATAAATAGACTCTAGAAATAGACTCACCTACCTCTGCCTACCACTTCGGGGATTACAGGCGTGACGTTACGTATATTTTGGTTATTGTTAAATAGAACGACAAGGCTCATTAAAGGGCCTCTCGTTAAAATGACGAGCATTTTGACAAATATCGCCGCGCGACATTGTCTGCCACTGCACTAATGCCATCGTTATAACTGTACCCAGCGCGCGGCGCCGGCAACACATGCAACGAGTATGTACAAAGAATTGCAAACAGCTGCACGCTGGCTACTGGTACATTGAATTCCATATACTGAATGTTTTATAGTATTTCCAAACATGAGACATTATAATGTAGTTACTTTAAAAAATACAAATGACTATGAAATGTTATATATACGACAACATCTCGATTTCGGAGACCACGATCAGGATTTCGCTATGATTTTTAACAATGATCACGCTGCTTCCTATGCGGGGTTCAGTTATAGTTAGAGTATATATAAGTGAAATGACATAGGTTTGTGAACATTAATCATGTTTCAATAATCTGCGATATTTTATTGATCGGATCAATTTAGTGGAGCAAAAAGCTGGAATAGGCTCTAGGTTTTGGAGACGACGTAATGTGCTCAAGGTTGAGAAGCCATCTTGTTGGTGAAAAAAACTTGTTAAGTGTTATAATGAGACGGGTTACACTACCGACTGTCCCGTCGATTGTGGGACCGAAAATATAAGCGAGAATTGCACGTTTGTAGTCATCACGCTTAATTACAGAACAATAAATTTTCTGTGGAAACGCATCGGTACAGATAAGATAAGGTTTGGAGGCGATTATTGTTCAAGACGATGGTTCTCCGGAAGCGAGGAAAGTGCTGCGCCACAATGCGCCAGGTTCTCACGCGATGAAAGCTACGCGTGGCTGACGTAACCGCTCGCGTCGCAGCAACGTGGGCAACTTTAACAACAATAATACAATAACAATTACTTTTATAAATATACAGGAATCCATTAAGTGTATTGTGATTTATATTTATTTATTTTAATTATAAAAGTTACACCAACAAAGTTACACTGTCAATGCCACAATTAATGTACCTACAATGCACAATGCAGAACAGAGTGTCACCTCAATTATAGGTGTAATCAGCATGCATTAAGACCAGCATTATAACATGAGTTTCAAGAATTATAAATCTAATGCTATTTTATAAGGTTATTAAGATTAAAGTTAAAAGAATACATGCACAATTTGTAAGAATATAGACAATTGTAAGATTATAGACTAATGTTCCTAATTTCCTTTTTTATATGTATTTCTTACAGTCCAAAAAAAAACAATTTTCGTATAGATCCCAATTCCATTTAGAGTTTATAATGTGGTCTTCTAAATATATTGTTTGGAGGAAAATCATTAGGTAATACCAGTGTTGTTAGAATTAGAGACGATTCTGCTTAAATACCGACCTATGCGAGTGTGTACGTACGAGCACATACAAGCTTAACGAAGCGAAGTATGTAGAGGTGATGGTGGCTTGTTTTTGCTCGTTAATAAATTTTTGTACCAAAACACAATTATTAACTTAACCTTCAGACATAACAGTGATAATAAATTTAAGATATGATGATTTTAATCTGTACAGCATACGTATAGCAAAAACTACTTATCTGAAGCTAAACGATGACTCAAAAGTGCAAATAAAACCTACGCTAATTAAGGAAATGAACGTGGAAATATGCCGCCTCGGGCCGACGTTCCGAAAAATAATTGGATTAAGATATCTGTTGTTTGTGAGACTGGAGTGCTCGCGCCTGTGTCTCCGCTGCAAAATATTTCTTGCTGTTACTTAAGAGTTATGGTGAAATTTGTTATACTCACTACACTTTCAGTGGTCCTACTGTCGAACTATAGCTCTGACACTCTCGTTTCTAAGAACCATTTTAAATTAGAAACATTTTGTATATCTAAAGAATATTTTCGTTCGATCTTGCAGGAAAATATATATTTTGCGTCTTGTACGTATTAACAATTGAAGATTTTCATATGATAAAGATTATGTCGCGGTGCATGTTTATTATAATGGAAAATTTTAAAAAAACTAAATGACTGATATATCACTTCAATGTTAGTAAGTAAATAAAATATGAGGTAAATATTCTGTACTATAAGAAATGTTACAATTGAAACTAATGAAACTTTTGAAAACAGTTTCATTTATAAAAAAATACGTGCTGTTCTGCCATAGGACTTCGTTTGCGAGAAAACAGTGAAATAAATAGTGTACTGAGTAAAAAAACATTTTTAATTATAAAAATTGTCCATCACGTTTTAATAGAGTTAACACTATAGTCGTAATATGATATTAGATAGACTAGATTAACCGCAAAGGAAGGCGAAAAATATATATCTTGTTTCTTGCAATATTCGAGTATCTTGAACGTATGCAAACTGTTTAAATTGTCCAGGCGATAACGACATTTTTGGGTCAACTCGGAATTCTACAAACATACATAATGTAGTTACGACTAGCCGGCCGCTGCGAACATTGGAACGAAAAAATTATGTCTCGGACACGTGTGCGCGGACAGTCCATTTCGTCCCAATTTGCTAATACACCGGCGTACTCGTAAGTTAATTCAATTGCGTAAAGCGTAATTTAGAGTAGGCATGTATCTCATACATATTTGTGTTACAAAGTAGTATAACATCGTGAAAAAATAAAAAATAGTTAAGATGATGAATGATTTGAAAATTGTAAAATGTATATTATATTACAGATTGCATTAGCTAAAACACGTAACATGAAGTTTTCATTAACAGTGCGCACGTTGCGTCACTGGCAACCACACATGTTATAATGAATCTTAGGCAAACATTATTATGGCATGCAAACCTCACTGCTTCTGTTACTTAAACTTAGGCCGAATTCGTTAAGGTACCTAGTTGCTGCTCAATAAATTGTACGTCCTACTTAAATTGATCTTAGGTATTTCTGCCATTCACGGATATATTAAATGTAAGTTAAACGAATAGGTTTTCCTCAATACTCATTGATATATAACTTTAAAAATATTGTTCCAAAAAAGGAACTTCGCTAATAATAAGAAGGGTTAAGGCCACAGTCTGCCACGTTGGGCAAGTGCGGCTAGGCAGACCGGGCACACCTTACAGAACATTGCGGAGTGCTCTAAGCTGCGCAGGTTTACTTACGTTGCATTTTGTTAACGCTACTTATGAAATTGAAAGATATATTTAATCCAAATTGAATGAATAAGTTTTCCACAATTCCCATTAATGTAAGTAAGGTTTATAATCTAAAAATGTTATTTAATTTACATAATTTTTGGAGCATACGTAAAACTAAATGATATACGAGAAATAAAAATGCGTTCTATTCTATAAAATTTTCGTACCTATAGCAGTACGCTCAGTCTGGTTTGAAATGCTAGTGGCTGGGTAAGTCCGTGGCTGCTTCAGCCATAGATGACGTTAACAACTATTTTATTCGAACAAAAAACATGTAAATGAAAAACTTGAAGCACATGATACCAATATATTTGTAATCCACATAACCTAATAAGTATTGCAGTGTAAAATTATACCAAGAATGGTACGTAATGAAGAGGATTGAATAACGCACATCGATGCAAAGGGTTCCAAGCTCCACCTTAGGAGTCCAAACCGACCTCACCTGTCCGCGATCTACCCTCACCGTGCCGTGTTTAGCGATCTCCCACACACGTCCAGTGTACGACTTATATGTATCAGCTCTTATGGAAGTACACGATTGTACTCAATAGACCTACATCCCGCAGTAGACTGAGACACAAGCACTGAATACACATACATTTGTGTCCGAATAAAATTAAAGTTCTACGTTAGATCTATGACATAATAATTGGCATCCTTGAAGACTTAGTTGGACCGTTACGTGTTCTTGTCGCGCCTATGTGATGGAACACTGCAATGCAAATACTGCTAGTTAGCAGTTTAGAGGTGCCGTGTTAGTGATTTACTTCATAGACAAGGTTTTTCCACATTCCAACCGGGTTTCAGATTTGTAATTGGAGCATTTTCTCGATATCTGCGTATGAGTTATATAATGAATATGATTATCGTTATTATTCGTATTATTATAACCATGTCGTATCACTGTTGTATACGGGGTTTACTTATAGGAAAGGGAAGAGTTAAAACTCTAGGTTACCACGTTCACTCTGCGGATTAGCACACTTCCCCGCACCTTACAGAATACTTGGGTAGGTTTCCTCACGCGGGTTTCCTTCATCGTTATAGCAAGTGTTATTTAATATTTTCCAACCCGAAGTTACATAAACAATACCATTATTGATTACTTTTTTGACGCTGTCGTGTCTCTGGCGACGTCTTTGCAAGGCTCACACGTAACACGTTCAACATAAAAGTCACGAGTGCGATGCGAAGGAAGAATAGTTGGCGGCGTCGCGAGCGCAACCAACACGTGTCCGATCGGAAGTGCAGCACGTGAACACGGCCGCCGCGGCGCAGTTACACAATCCTGTTGCGCAACCTCCGGCGGCCGAGTACTGTCCGCGCAATAAATGCTTTCTAATTACTTATCATTAAATACAAGTATACTCGTAGTCATCGAGCTTTATTGTTAGGAAGAGACGCGTTAATACAAGTACCGGACTTATAGCCGTGATTGTAACATTTATAGCAAATCTTAGGGTGCGGTTATGAATGCATCGATTGTTAAATGTGAACGTTTTATCTCTTATGTGAATACAAATTTTCACGCGTACAGAAGAGAATAGTCTACACGAATTAAATTATATTGTTGCTTACATTACTATTTCGTATACGATTATCCCTTCCGTTATTAAGAGGAACTGATAGTTTAATGTTAAATGTGCATTCGCGCCATAAACTACTTTAAGGAAACGCATCGTCACTTTCGATGTGAACGACCCTTTATATCGCGTTCGAATCATCTGACGAATGTGAAATTCTCCGGTGACGGCAAATGGTGAAAACGCGACGCGCCTTGGGACAGCGACATGACAGGACGACTCGCGAACGACGACGCGGCGCGCTTTCACGAGGGAAGCCTTCGTGGATCCACGACGCTAGTTCTACAAATAAGTCAATTACAATGTTTCGAAGCATCTACAAGACGTTTCTATTTCTATATATAGACTTAGCCCTTAATGTACGGTGGCAACACTTTTTATTTGCTTAGTTACTTGTATGATAATATAGCTATGATGCTAAGTAATATACAGTCTATAAAATAGTTTTTACAAGCCTTGGTTATATTATACTGCTAGAATTTAACTTAAATTAACTACATAAACTTGACTGGTGTAATATGAGAGTACACTACATTATTCTGCCTACCTCGTAGTGGATTACAGGCGTGATCTTACGTATTACTGGTGATGTTTGGTGACGTAGTGTTACGTCCTCCGCATTTTGACTCTACGAGAGTATAGATTCTGAAACCGTTTTGCGTAAGCCATATCTTTAAAACATTTTGTAACCTATTTATGTATTATAAATTATAACTATCGTTTAGTCGTAACCAATAATACTAAAGTTATTTATTTATAGAGTATAAAACAACTACTGCAAGTTCCTACGTACGTAATGGCATTAAATATACGCAATGTAGGGTTATTAAAATGAAACAGTGGGCAGTGTCCGCCACGTTTGCAGCCGATACAGTTTCCACAGTGCGTCGTTTTATTATATTAGCACAAATCACGTGACTGTGTTAGCGGCGGCGTGAGCCGACGTTGCGATAACCCGCCAACATCGTTGGTTAATAAATCAAGTGCCCGATGGAGCAACACATTAGATATAGTCATTTATACACGCAAATGACAAATAGATTTGAACTCAATGTCGCAATAGGAAATATTAGCGATTGTGCGATACATATTTGAATTATGAACACCGGCTGCTTGTGTGGGCAATTATGAGTCGGTATGTTGTTTATTTTTAGTATGGAAATTTGTATTGTTTTATTATTATTTATTATTACTACTTATTGCTATTACTTATTTTTAGTCTTGTTGGCTATAAGCGCGACTGCCGATTGGAGGATCGTGGGTTCGATTCCCGGTCGGACACTATAGAATGATTCTAATGTAGTTTCTAGTAGTGGCTCGGAGTTTGGATATGTGCCCGATGCATGGCAATAGGCTCACCACCTATTCCATAGTGGGACG
>DWDU01001872.1:0-13741 GCA_018245575.1 Jemadia suekentonmiller
AATATAAATACGTAACGAAATCGTTTCGAGCTTCATGTTTTCGCTACCTCTTTAAAAGGAAGCGTCTCCGGTTTATTTTTATTTCCCATTTCCGGTAGCCCGTACAATTCTAGGGGAATCGAAATGATCTTGATCTCATCAAGCGCACATCAAATTTATATTTCACTCACGCCGCGACCGTTCGTGTTAAATTTTGCGGGCGTGTGCTTTTATCGAACCAACTACATTGCCATGTGCCTTAAGGACTAGGCAGAGAGTACCTAGTGTTATTGTTACGTAGATATGACCAAATTAATAACGTGGAGACCGAATCAACATGTTTAGAGTATCATTTTAATTTTCATATATAGTTTCGTGTACATTCGATGTAAAGTGCAGATAATGCAAGCCACAATCCCATCAATTCCTTCGCATAAATCACTCCTACTATTTTAAACAATTTTATTCAATCGCATTGCAAACAACTGACCTACAAATCGGCAGACGTTAATTTGTAAAACTGTGTACAATTCGATTAAATAAATAAATAAATGAATAATATTTACAGAATACCTTTGAATTTATTTCATATTCCAGACAAATGAATGTCTTTTGTTCTTAGCACAATTACCGGTAAATAATTCGATATCAGCTGAATTGGATCTGTCTATCTGATGACGTCATCATGTGCACGTTACAATATTGCGTATTTCGCTCACGCCACGGTCGATCCGTGTCGCGCGGGTGGGGGCGGACCGTAATCGAATAGCGTACGTTGCAACGGAGTTATCCCATACATGTCAGCGTGTTTTGTGCGCGATTATCATACTAAACAATTCATAATTTCCCACTATATTATAAACGTTTTTTCTTTCACCTATAGGTTAAAAAATTTATGCTTTTTTAATTTGATTTTATCTTCCTAATTTAAGGTGCCATGTTAAAAAAAAATAATTTATATTAACCTCTTTTGTAATAATAAATAAATAAATAATTGCAAGTACTCTGACTGCCTCGTTGATCGTGTTGGTTGCAGTTGGTCGAGAAATCCTCGGTTCAAATACCGGGTTGAACACTATTTAACCTTTCTAATTTAGATTTTTTAGTGCGATTGGGAATCTGGATACGTGGCTGACGTATGGCAATGGGCTTGCCACCTAATCTATAGTGGAACATATAGGTAACTGGTGAAACGTGGGACTGTACTACACTCCTCTACCTACCTCTTAGGGGATTACAGGCGTAATGTTCCATATTTATACCATATATGTATACAGTGAGGGTGCAGTAGGTATCAATGTGCCGTATTCACAATATTTCCTCACGGGTCCTCATTTCGGTCACTACGTTGGCCCAATATCGGGCATTTCAGTATTTACGAGCAATCCTCCAAGCAGACATCCATAAGGGCCGGAAAGATCGGACTTGTACCTGTGCCACTTCTGGCAAACAACTACAAGCGAACAATTTCGGATAATACCCGGATAATACGTACTTGAGTTCAACCGTAAGATGTGTCGGTGAGAAATAAAAAGCGAAGATAATTACATCACGGTGTATAGAAACGCTACTGAATGAACGGGATGTACTGTATGAACATTGTAGCCATTTATAGCCAGTAGTAGCTTTATCTGCCTGTCGGCGACCATGCACGCGTTAATTGTAACTCCTCAACTACATTTCTAGTACTTTAATGCCATTTAAAAGTGGAGAAGAATGTTTGGTCTGTTATAACCATTGCCCCAGGGCAAAGAGGACCATGAATATTTTTTCTTCCTGTCCTTTTGTCTCAGTATATCTCAGGTCTACAATGCATACAAAATTTGTAAAGCCAACAGAAACGAAAATTTTTGAGAAATTTGCACTGTTAATATAATTAGGTCAGTACAGTAGTTTTAAGCTCGCATATTTTATTGTCGAGATATAAGGTCTAAAAAATTTAATTGCACTATACTTATTTATAGCTGAAATACATTTCACGTGGATCGTAGTAACTGCTTCACGTTGTATACATTAACTCTAGATTATATACGAGTATGTACCAGTGTATACATTATGACTAAACTATTCTTGTTTCTTTTTTTCCTTCTTTCTTTCTTTCTTTTATTTAAGAGAATAAAATCGCTTATCTCTAATCGTTCGTTATACGTACGTCGCAGGACAAGTTTGTAACAGACGCTCTCAATATGTTCAGTCACGTTCCGTTGATGGTCTATACAATACAATGACATATGGGAGCCCTCGTCTAATATTAAAATCGAAGGCCACCTGCTTCGGTCAACCACACGCTTACACATTCGCACAGTAATTACTCATTAAATTTGTATGGATTTGCTCTTTTTTAAATAAAGGTAGGAGCAAATGAATAGACATGAGTGAGGAATACGACTGTTGACAACAACAACAAATCTACGCGATTTCCTTCACAGGGTAGGCAGAGAGCACCGAGTGCCAAATATCTCTATACACCTGCCGCGCTTCTTCTACATGCATCACTCTTTTCATACGTGCATCTTTTAACAACATTTACTAACAATTGTATAATAGGATTATAAGTTTAAAAAAGTTAACCAAACGTGACCAGTATTCTGTTAAATAAGTTAATAAAATTCCAAGGCTCACCACATATTCCATAGTGGGACGTAAACGTAACTGGTGAAACGTGGGAGCGTAGTACATTCCTCTGCCTACCTGTTCGGGTATAACAGGCGTGATGTTACGTTTTTAAAAATTGCCAATGTACTCATACGTTTCGCGATTGATGTTCATTTATTTTTTGTATTTATTTAACCATGTACGATATTTGTGAACGTAAAAGAAATTCAATGTATTTGACAAAATTTTCCTTACTCATTCTTACCCTACCCGCAAAAGATAAGGGTCGTCGTAATTGATAATCGCTTTAAAAAATAGGAATTAAGATTGTATACAAAGCTATTAATATTTAATATAATATATAAGAATTAAAATCTTATATTATTTATTTACATGAAGGTCAAATGTTATTTTATAATTCAATTGCTAATACATACGTGTACATATATGCTCAGTATTTCCAGGTGATTTTCTTTTCCTGCGTATATGTAATATTTTGAGAAGGGCACCCTACAAAAGGGAGATTGGGGAGACTAAATGTAATTAGCAAGGGTAGGTGCCAGCCGACATAGTTGTTGCTCTCACAGGGGTAGATTCCTACATTCGATCTAAAAAATATAGAAGCTATGTATTTGTTTATTCCGTATAAATAATGTATAGATACCTCCAATTGTTTCTTACCTAGGCACATAAAAATATAGTTTGTAAATAATATACTAATTTAATATTACAATATTTAGTTGTTCAAACTGGAGGAAAGTATATTTTAAATTTAAAACACCTTTAAAATTCCAAAGTTTATTAAAACGGATGCCAAAATTAATTCATACAAATTTCTGCTTCTATTGCCACTCAAGAAAATGTCGAAAAATTTGAGCTACAAGAAAAACAAAAATGCTATTATTTTTAATTATGGTCTAACCTACAAATTATTAAGGATAGACTACTTGCTGAAGTGACTGTACCGTTTTGTGTGGCTGAATTAGTCCGGCAGACGCATGAATATTAATTATGAATTTAGATGCCCGTTTAAGGGTCCTCGGTTGTTTTTATGAGTCACGTAATGACAAGTTTTTTTATCTTCTTTTTTTCTGTATAGCACGTTGTAGCTTGTTATGAATATAGATAAAATTGTATGTTTTTAAAGTGTAAATTTATTAAGTGTAATAAAAAATCGTACTCAATGATAAGATTACATGGAGCATGTCTAAGGTTCGACGTGCGAAATTCTTATCCTTGTTAATTCGATGACTATAAGGAGTCTAATGGATTATTTATATAATTATGACTATGACTGCGTCATTGGTTGTAGAGATTGCAAACACGGTTGCCGCTCAAATCCCGGGTCGGGCACTATTAGAATTTTATAACGTAGATTTTCTAGTAGTGGCTCGGAGTCTGGATATGTGTCCGGTATATGGCAATAGACTCACCATCTATTCCATAGTGAAACGTAGGAGTGTAATACACTGTTCTACGTACCTCTTCGGGAATTAAAGACTTAAATTACGTTATTTACATAATTAAAAACAAATACAAAACGCATTTCTAAATCTAAACACGGATCGATAGTGCCGACGTAATCACCGCTATTTAGCGTCGCGGAAGCCGCCGGTTGTCAAATCGTCCTCGCGCTGGCTATCTCGATCGCGGGAGATGCAAATTGAAAGATTATCTGTTTAATGACTAGCGAGCTGTCACCGTGTGGAGAGGAGCAACACGGGAGTTAAAAGGCCTTGTACAAGTGCCGTCCCTGTGCGCATATTTGGTGGTGGAAGCCATTCGGCTTTGTAGGCGTGAATAGAATATGTTCGTATCGAAAGTATTATAAAACAATTTTGTTAATACAAAGATATAAAAATAGGAAATTCTAATTTTTTTTACACAGTAATTTTACTGTTTATTCCTTCTACTGATCAATACAAAACGATTAACAGCAACTAAAAAAATATTACCGGTTCGAACTTCGAGTCAGGAATGGTTTTTCTAACTTAAAACTCCTAGTAGCAGTTCGCAGTCCGGATTTTTGTCCGGTGTATGGTAACTCTACCTACCCGTCCACCACGGGAAATACAAAGGTGACATTATTGTATGTTACATTTCTTTTGAAACACATGTGTCCAGTACTGCCACATAATGCTAGAACCGCTCCCCGCTCCGCTATATTAACGTGTCGTAGCCCCAAAGCGCGACGCGATCGACCGCAGATTGCATTTGCCGCACAATCAGATACTTGAGTCGATAACACCTCACACCCATTAAACGGACGTAATTTTCGTAACAAGAAAAACTCGTCACATATTTTACGGATTTACATTTGCATGTATTTGCATGTCTGATTGCCGATTTACGACACAAAAACGGCTACCTCTTTCAAATTTTACTAAGATATTCGCTTTTTTTGTCGTATACAAGAATGTAAGTCAAAATTATTGTACCAGTTTAAAATTAGAAACGGAAACGGTGTAGCTAAAATTTTAGACAATCTCAGCGAGTAGGTGTTCATTCGAGCATTTTTGATAATATTAAACAATAAATTTGTTACCGACTATTTTAGTTTTGTTGTTATATAAATACGCATTGAACATGATAGGAAAAATAGCACATGATGAAATAAATTTCTAGAGGTAAGAAAACGTTACAACTTAATAAATGTATTAAAAAAATGCTAAATAGAATATTTTGTAAATGTATATTAAACTACTCTCTCTTCTTTGTAGGTGTTACACCGCAAGGTTTATTTCCGAGGTCGTTGCGAGGACTTCTTATTAAATATGATGAGTGATTTACGTATAAGGTGTGCTCTACGTTTTTCATGTTAGTCAGTATACAGTCAATATTTTTTAATGTACTAATACTGACTGACGGGAGAGTTACAAGTCTCCGAAACTAACATGCAATTAAGGAGAGAGTGATGATTGTAGAAAAAACAAGTCAGGTCTGTAAAAATGGAAACATTTGCACTCGGTGCAACTCGTAAAGAATTACACCGAGGAAGCTGGCATTTGAATATATCAATAGCTGTTCTGGTTCAAAGTACTCTATTGAAGTGAGGAGAATGTCAAAAAGGAAAGTCCCAATGAATTTACCATAATTTTTCAAAGCGAACCGTTAACGATAAATATAAATATTTGCCTTATTTTTCCCTAATTGGTGTCCAACTGCATGTAAAACTTGATTTTTTACACTCAATGTGTGAGATGATGACTGCTGGTAGTATGAAGCGATACATCAACGCGTAAACTCCTTCGTTATATTGTATTATTACATAAAAATTAAAATAACTTATTATATCCATGTAATTAAATCTTAGTTACATTTATAATTGGTATTAAACTAGTCGAGCTGATTGGTTTAAAGGTAACAAGTAACAGTAACAGGTACAAGAGCCTGTGGAAACAGAGCTACGAGTATGTCCTTCAAGATTCAGAATATCACTTCTTACATTACATTTATTTCATTTTATTATAATATTGTGACAACCCTAGGATCATTATTGAAACTCTTGAGAATACTTGAATAGGGTCACTGGGTATCATTAGTGTTTTACACATTTTTATTACAATTCGTACCTCTAATTTGAAGCCTCTTAGCTTTTCCGTATCAAACGATTCAATGATCCCCAGGGTCGGCAACATATCAACGTTTAGGAGCTGTAGATAGGGTTTAGTCTTATGTGACCAGGCCTCTATAGATATAATTGGATATGAACGAAATGTGACTCATGGACAAATATTTTTTTCAAGACAGTCCATAAACCCAGTAAGGGTTGGATACTGAGCTGCTCGTACAATCAGAAGAATTAGGCAATAGTCCACTACACTCGCCAAGAGGAATACTGATGAAAGTCCTGGAACTTCCATAAATTCAGTGAGAGATGCCTATGTCATGTGCTATGCGTTATCGGCCCACGTGAACAAATATTTAACTTTACACCCGTTTAATTAGTATGCGATCTTCATTCAACTATTGCCGTGTATCGAATGCGAGAGTCAAACGTTCCCAAGTTTAGCATATTATTAGCATATTGGAGAAGCTTGCGCTGTATTTACTTGAGTAGTCTGTCACATTTCTATTTGCGTCTAATGTGTACATGTACGATATGAAATATAATATTACGTTTGTAATAAGCGGTAATACGGTAAGGTTTACGCACATAATCCCCACTCTGGGCATGCAGAGTGGGGATCGCAGAGTCCAACTTCACACCTTCTTATTGCCATGTACCAGGCACAAATAGCATGAGAAAAAGTGAATGAAATATAAATATCATTGATATTTTAACGCTTTACGTTCACAAACTCACACTAGGATTACATATGTAGTGAAAAACATAAATTTGTAACATTTTTCACTAATATTAACTTAACTTAGCGTGTAGACGAAACCACGTAATCGCTCGTGTAAATGTCGTCTTTTACGGTCATCCATCAAAGAATTGACTGCATTCGGTTAGTTTTAAATGTACATGTATATGTTTTTTTTTTGTAATGCATCACATCACATTTACCTGTCAATCATGTCAATGCTATAAATTATGAAGATTAGGTGTCTTCACCAAAACTCTCCGAAATATCTGTGCTCTGGGTTAACTGATAGAAAATGTCATTTGGCATAAAGCCACTGTTTGTTAACTAATAGGTTAAATAAATATTCACAGACCAAAACGAAAATCTCACTTTAGACGGTAGACATGGTTGATTTACTTCTTATAAAAAAACCAAGGAACACGTCGAAACCACTATACATTGAGCGAAAACCAACATATATACGCGGGTTATACAGTGGAGTATCCAGTGAGTCAGCCGGCGGGCAGCTAAATATAGCCTCGGAGTCTAACGTGTAGCGACTTGACTGTTTACAAATACACGCTATTAGCAACCGCGTTTAGACATAATTTAATTATATGTACAAGCCAGTATTAACTGATGTAACAAGCTTGTGCACGGCGGGTGAGGGGTGCAACATTTAGCGGAGGCCATTTTGCAATGTCCTTTGGCTAGGTGTATCGTTGCACAGGTGATTATTACCCAGTTTTTTCACATTGTCGTTAAAATAAAATGTTTATGTATTTTCAAGAATACATACATTCGTGCGTTGATGTATGTTAATTTAAAAGATATGTTGAACAGAAGAAACAGGGGGTTGAATAAGATTCTCGGTTTTTTTTAACAATCCTCGTTCAAAATTAATAAAGCTTTACCAATGTCAAGGTTGCGTGGTTTGCTTCTATTACAAATATTATACCAGCTATGTGCATACGCTTTTGTAAATATGGTTCAGAGGATCAGAACATAATACATATATACAAAATTTTAAAACATGTTAAGTATTCTTTCCTACAGCTTTTTTCTCTGTATCCACAGCACCTCTGGAATATAAAGACGATGCAACTAAATATTTTTAAACAACATTATCTTTATGTTAATAAGCTTTGCGTATGATGGATTTTTTTTAATTTGAATTGCGAATGCCGCCGTTGGAACAATATAGTACAAACATTTTGTAACCTATGTTCCAAACAATAGCCGAGCCAAGCAATAATTAATAGCACAAAGCCAAACTCCCGCAACACAATTCGTACTAAGTAATACTGAGCTCTAATCTGGTGAATTCCAACTGCATTCATAACTCGAACAAGACCGCATACGTTTACCGCATTTGACTCTAATATAGTACATTTCAAAGCCAGTTCAAACTTTTATGCAACAACACTTGCGATGTTGGAAAACGGATAAACATTTATTGCGAATGTACGAGAACACTATACGATATATTGGTTGTTAATAATAAATGTTATAATACATAAAGTTAAAGTAATCTACTTCAGGTTACTAAGAGACTATAAATATCATGACACTTCATTAATTTTACTCGCGGTAAAATCTGAATACAAGATCTTTTGAGCTAAAGACATGGCGGGCGAATTTTAATAGCGACATCATCAGTTGAATAGAAGCCTTAATACGGCCAACGTTAGCTGTATAGATCAAAAGATACAAAATATCATTCATTTTTCTGCTTTCAATCAACCCGCAGGGAAATATTGAGAATAGTTCAGACCTCTTCGGTATGTTAGAGATGCTGATTTATTAGTGGATCGTAATACTAATAATCTTAATAATAGTGACCAATAGCTATAAATTACAATATCAAGAAGTTGAGAAATTCAATTTAGTTCGATTAATACTTTCAGATATAGTTGTAGTATAGGCATGTAGTGAATGAATTAGTATACGCTTGGTATAGATAAATATATGTATACATAAAGATACATATAGATTTGGATCTGTGTCTCTATTTCTCATTACATTTAATTTCGATTCACTAACACGTAATTAATTAATGTAATTCACTAAATTATATTAGTATTATATTATATTATATATTAGTTTTCAATTTTAAGACGTTTCTAAGCATTATTACACACAATTTTGTATGAACAGAGAAATTTGTATGAGAGTGTACTTATAAAGTCCGCTGCTAATGGCATTCGAGACTATTAAATTTATTCATAATATCGCTTCCGTGATTGTGAATTAACTAACTAATGACCAAACAGGTCAAGTAAGAGCGAGTAAAACGTAAAAGTGTCAATACGGGTCGGAAGCTCCTTATGATTGTTCATGTTTGGCACTCAGCATCAGGTAAACCGCGCGCTTGTTTGAGAATACCTCACTATAAGCCCTAAATAAACATGACAACCCTATGTTAGCGTCTAACGGTTTCGGATTCTTGCTGGACTCTCGATATATGAGGGCAACGCGCCAAGTCCCGCTTTATATAACGTACATATATTACATTTCGATATTTATATATGAGAGTACTACAGCAGTCCATATGTCATACATTATCCCTTCCCCT
Organism: Jemadia suekentonmiller; assembly: GCA_018245575.1. Lineage (NCBI taxonomy): Eukaryota > Metazoa > Arthropoda > Insecta > Lepidoptera > Hesperiidae > Jemadia > Jemadia suekentonmiller. The sequence continues at coordinate 9,439 of DWDU01001872.1, forward strand.
CGCAGTACGCACGAGAATTTTTGCTTGTAACTAGTAATAATAACTACACTTTTAAATATAATTCACTGACGAAATATCCATGTTTTTACATACAAAAATTTAAATTACTTATTTTACAGTAACGCTCTGTATAGACATAATGTTGAACAATTCTATGAAACAGAATCGTTCAATATCGTCTGCGTAACGTGCGAAGGAGATGCGGGTAAGGAAACGTCGGGATCTGGTTCTGTTTGATATACACTAGCTATATACTATGTTTAAACGAAGAGATAGTAGGGACCCAACGGAAAAAGAGGACGACCATTAAAACGACGGAGCAATGACATCACAGCCCCAAAAGAAGCAGAATGGAATAAATTGGTTAAAGATACAGAAAAATGGAATCAACTGGACCTAGCTTTTGCCTAAATAGGGATTTCTGTTCAGCAGTAATGCAATAAACAAATGTTAAGAAAAAATCTATATCGTATTCTAACCGAATGAAGAAAAAAAATTACAACATTCATGGTACGAAGCAACAATATTAACGTAATATCACACCTGTAATCATCGATGGGGTAGACAGAGGAGTGTAGTACACTCCCATGTTTCACCAGTTACCCATTTATTACCCAGTTACCCATTACACGTCCCATTATGGAATAGATATTAAGGTTATTGCCATACACTGAACACATGTCCAGAGTTCGAGCAACTATTAGAAAATCTTAATTGGATATTAATTCATAATAACGTAACGTAACATCACGCCTGTAATCCCTGAAGAGGTAGGCAGAGGAGTGTAGAACACTCTCACGTTTCACCATTTACGTTTACGTCCCACTATGGAACAAGTGGTGAGCCTATTACCATGCATCGGGCACATATCCAGACTTCGAGCCACTACTAGAAAATCTTAATTAGAAAATCTAAATTAGAACATTTTTGTAGTGCCCGACTCGGGAATCGAACCCAGGACCGCCCGATCGGCAGTCGCACTTGCAACCAACTCGACCAACGAGGCAGTCAATTAATTCAGTTAAAAAAGTCAGTAAATTCATAATACATAACAATATATATACAATATTCTATGTATGTCTAACAGGACGATCTACTAAAGCTTCACTATTGTACGTATTTCTATCGCGAACCAGAACCAGCTGCATTGTTCGACAATGAGTCATGAGCGCGTTCATATCAGAATCAGCTGAACTTACTTCTTTGCTAGTTATACTGCGATATTAGTATCTTATTGGTTCAGTGGTTAATGACTGTTATTGCTAAGCTGTACGATCTAGGTTCGATTTCCACTTTAAAACAAATTTCTGTACGCCTGATTGTACTATGTTTGGAGGTAAAATTATCTACTTACTCGTATGTATGTGTCTATTTAGAAGTAGATATTAGTATGTTTATCAATGTATGGTGAACATTTTCTGTGTGAGAATTTGCCTGGTTTGAGATAAGATAGCTGTGTTTGAGTTGTCTCATAATATTATAGCATCTCTACTTTATTTCTTCTTCCATTTTTATATGTTCTCTTTTTCTTTCGTATGCTCTGTATCCATGTACATATGTATATACTCTCTCATTATATAGCGCGTTTCTTTTGAATTAAATTATTAAACCATCTCCACAGCTCATAGTCTAGCTACTCTTCAGGAATTAAACAGTCACCCGTGGTACAAAAATAGACTAGCAATTTCATACTACAAACTGAACCAAATTATTTTTTACAAAACTTTTAGACACTAGAAATAAGTGTAGCGAACGTACGGCTCTTCGCGAACCGTATTCGCTTTGTACCACTTAATAGATAGAAAATGCAAAAAAAAGATAAATTTACCAATTCAATTCAGGTCAACCATTAATCAGTTTATACGAATTAAATTAACAGTTGACACATTAATACAAATACTTTGCTAATATAATATTTATTTAGATATTTATTTAGAATACAATATTTATATGTATGAAAATTCCTTTTTAATAATATTATATTTAAACAGATTTTTTTTTTTTGAAAATGTGCGTTAAATATTTTTAAACATAAAAATAAGACTTAGTTTTAATTAACATTTTAAGTGCATATTTAATAAAATTGAAATCTTTCGATGAAATGTACATATTACAATAGGTATTTAAGGATTACTGTGATGTATCTGATTTTTAAGGATTCCAAGTTTAATGTAATGATTCATTATTTATTCCGTGAAACATAGCTGTGCTCAATGCCGCAACTAATTAATTAACAAACACCTTTAAACGCCTGTTTATGCGCAAATAATAAATTCATCGTAATGGAACTTTCAAATTTGGGACGTATACATAAATTAAGCAAGTGTATAATGGATTTAATAATATTTCAAGTAGAATTTTTCGGTTCGTCTTTAATGAGAATTCTCCAAATTTGGCGAACCTTAACAGTTCAATGTCATATATATAAGAAGCAATAATAACCATGTTTAATATCATATATTTAAACCAGAATACGTTCAAACTATCGCTAGCAAAATAAAACGTAAACAACGGTTGTAATCTCTGAACAGATAGGCAGAGAGAGGGGTGCAGTACACACCCGCGTTTGCCAGTTACGCTCACATCCCTCTGTGGAATAGGGGATGAGCTTATTGCCCTACACCGGCCACAAATACAAACACAGAACCAGATTATTGCAGTAGTATCGTAGAAAACAACTTATTCGCACTTAAAAACCAGTGTTGGACTGCGGGCACACTCGGCAACAATATTCATAAAATACCCGTTGACTGTGGCGGCGCGCGCTGCCAACACCATTGTGGCGATGCGGCCACGGTAATGTCGTTTGGACGCAGCGAACGACCGCCTTACCGCCGTCCAATGTATATTATGCACTTGAGAAATAAATACAAAGTACAGTACTTATACTTGTCCATTACTTCTGTAATTCAGATATTGTATGTAAACATATTTTTTATATAATCTTCTATGTATAATATTTCCTTGGGACCAGACCCGACATGGTCATTTAAGGATTTATTACTTTTTTTACATGTTAAAAATGAAATACGAGTATGTTACCGTTATATAAATATAACATCAGTTTTCTTCTCACTTTAAATACTAAAGCTAATATATGTACATTATATATATGTACATTATATATATGTACATTATATATATGTACATTATATATATGTACATATATACAGGGGTACTACATGTACACTTCTCTGCCTACCCCTTCGAAGAACTACAGGCCTGGTGCTATGATAAAATGACAACTGAAAATAATGATAACTGACAATAACTATTACTGAATGTCAAATACGACTCTGTTCTCTTCATGCATTTCTCATTCAATTCCACTAAGCCACCTTGACCATTAATTGTAATACCAGTGGGCGTTGATAGTTACGTGGACGGAGTGTCGGCCGGCTGCAGTTCCTGATACTAAAGCGCTGTTTACTGCGTATTTTACAATAGGGAAAGCTATCAACAATGCGGGCATTGTAACTGCCTTTCTTCGTACCAGGTAAGCATTTAAACCAATCATTTTAATAATATGAACTGACTTGTTTCCAATGGTTACAGATCTTAACTGCAGGTCATGGGCTTAATTCCCGCTCAGGACAAATATTTGTGTGATGCCCGCAAGTATTTGTTGTGTGTCTAGGTGTTAAAGATATCGATATAAGATATATAATAATTAACATAGTACAAGATTAGGGCCTACTTAGGAATCCGATGGCACAACACTCATTTCGTGCCGCATCTTAACGCGTCATATTAAATGTTGTATGCTTGGAAATTTTAGAAAATCCTCGTGTATTGGACATTCGAGTGGCAAAAGTTGACTGTCGTTGTGTAAAGCATGAAGTGTGTGTTGATTGCACTCTGAAACCACCGTTTTCTTAACCGCGCGAACAACAATAGCAACAGAGAAATAGTTTTCAACACACAATACACCCTTGTCGTAACATCGCATGTACGAGTACGTACCGACTTTATCGTTTTGCACATCGCACGGCCACATTGCGGTTCGCGCCCGTGCGTTTCAAATGTCTTCACATTTGTTTCCCCGTCTACAGTTATTCGCGAGGACGCATAAATTATTATTAAGATAACCATACAAAGTGCAAACTCGTGGAAACATTTAAAAGCGACGTTGTTCGACGTTGTTCGTTGACGTTCCGTAAACGATCTGTTATCGAAATGCCCGTTCGGGAGTCGATGCGTCGGAGCGTCGTTACGGAATTTAGCTTGATAATAAAATGTTCAGTTTTCAAGAAGTAGACAACGGTTGTAGGTATTTTTTGCTCAACTAAATGTATAATTACAT
>DWDU01001873.1:0-13739 GCA_018245575.1 Jemadia suekentonmiller
GGTTAAATTTAATTTCTTATAAAGTACGAAACATTCATGTAATATCGCCCTAGTGCTTTGTTGTTGACGATGTAAGAAACTTTTAGTAGTCAGGGTATAAGTGTTGAGGTTGACACCTATTTGAATGATAATATTGTGCCGGAAGACGGATGAAGGATCGGGTTGCGAAGAAGGCAACAAAACAAATATTGCAACATCGATCTGTCTTTATTTACGTTTACATAACTAATATTTTGTACTACAAGAGAAAGGTAACGTTGTCTACTTACAAAAAAAAACAAATATGTTCAACACACATGTATAATACGCCTCAATTGAAATTTAAGATTACAATAAAATTCAATTAAATAAATGAGAATTTAGGCACTGCACGTATAACGCTTCGTCCCCATTATCACATTCTTGGATTTTATATGCGTACCAAGTATAATATTCAATTACTCTAGTAAGCGTTTCCGTTTTTAAGAATTATTATCATAAACTCCCATTCTAGAATATTCACATAACATTAGCTAGTAAGTCGATTGACTTCGCCCGCAGTGGTGTGTATTTTCTGTACGGGCGGTCCTACGCGCGCGGTCGGAAACAACGCCCGTTCACTCTCATTTGAAACAGAATTGCAATCCACCGTTCCCCCTCACGCTTTATTACCCTTTTTCCGTTTTCCAGCTGGTGCAGGACCATTTCGTTTTCCGTTAATATCAAGCAATCGACCAATGAATACCAGACGAAAGTGAACATCGAAAAAAGTCTATTAAGTTTATTTAATAATCTCATAAATATATACTCATACTTTAATAAACGCTACATTAAAATTGCATTTAGAATGCGTAGAAATGTATTTACAAAAATATTTTATCAATACTGCTTAACTGGTGTAAGTTTGAAGTACGATAAGGTACAGTACAATAAAAGCAAAGTGACTATTCATGTGGATATATAAAATTCAATGAAACGTTATTATTTCCAGCTTTCTACAACAATACACAAATAGATAAAAATTACTCAACTAGTATACATAATGTACTTTTAAACACAACTATGGCTTTACATAACGTTAGATCTGATAATCATAAAATTACAGTTAGAAAAGAAATCTACGTAAAAGTGCGGAATGTGTTTAATAATGTTAAATATACAATTTTATTTTGATACATAAAAATAACTAAGTTTTTAAAACCAAGAAATTTGATCGCGTTCGGTAATAGGCGTAGCAAAAGCGATAATATTCACATACCACAATATATTTAATTAATTAACGGATGTTAGAAGGTTGAAATTTTCATTCGAGGTACCTGCTATTTAAAAACAAATATAGACTTACCCGTGTCCAGTACAGATATAAAAAATGATAATGTAATTAAAACATTAGTACTGTTTACTCATTTCTAATTTATAGTTTGTTATAGATGTATATAAATCACGTTTGCGTTCTAAAAATTTGGCTGTTAACAATATTTTTGGCACATATATTTATACCGGTATATATTTATACCGTGCAGAGGTACATATGCTATACAGGGAATGCATGTGGATATATAATAAGCAGAAATATCCAAAGAATAGTTCCAAATTGAAAATAACACTTCCTACAACAATAGACATTTTTTGGATATCTGAGTTATATAGGTACTACATAGTTACCAAATAGCGTACGAAACAATTACATATTAATAACAGACCCTACCTAAGACACCTAAAAGCGAGCTACTTTAGTTTTTTAATGTCCGATAATATTAAACACATATCATTCATGCACAGTATTTTCATAACTTAACCTATTTTGAGATGACCATATTAGATGTAAAATGTAATTGATTTATTTATATACCATAAAGATTTTTGTCCATTAACAGTGGACATTATTTCAGAATATACACGTGGTTCTAATTTAAACAAATAAGTAGTTTTAATAATTTTTGCAATTCATGCAATGGATCTTGTACTTAGTTATGAATAGTTGCAAAATATGCATTAAATCCTCAATTGCAGATATTTTAATCAAATTAAAAATTTACTTGATTTTCTATCTTGTATTAACAACATTAAGCATTTCTTTCACTAAAATAAATAAAAAATAACACTTAATAATACATTTATAAGTAATCATATTTCCGATTACTTCTATTCTAAACAATGACTAGACGTTCTATAAATAGATAGTTAAACTACAATCAAACCGTTGATAATTTTCCTTTGATATGTACAAGAATGTGATTATGTGTAGATTCAAACCGATTCGAACTAGAGTTCATTTTGATTCACTTTAATATTATTCGAAGTGTTATCCAAGACGTGAACTAGACTAACAACATTGTAGGTACATGTATGAAATGACATACAGCATTTATAAACATAAATGGATTACTTTCACTTTATTTACCTTCGTCAAAACTAATGAGCAGATTGGAATTATCGATAAACTTAACCGTTAATGTTATATTTAAGACTATAGGAGCTCGGCTGCGATGTTTTCGTAAGAAGCCTTTCAGATGCATCGCACAGGTCACTGGCAGAATATCTGCTTCTTTTTAGATTCGTACCCTTAACGTCTTTGTCTAACAGTCTTTTCTCCTCTGGTTGTTGGTATAATTCCTTCACACTACCGCTTGGACTATTTTTAGTATCAATTTTCTCGCTGGTTGTACTGGACGGCGTTTGGCTACCGTTCTCGGATTCTATTATTTGCTCAAGGGTGCTCGGCCTCCTGCACGGCTCGTAGTAGTCTACGGGAGGCTGCATGACAGGTGTCAAATTCGCCATCGGATCTATGCCCAGAAGAAGCATGACGGTGGCTGGATGATCCAGTATGTACTGTGTAACGCTGTGTAAGAAAGGTTCCGTCTGCGTGCTGCGATGTAATTTTGGTCGTTCCGGTGTGTTAGGTCTTTCTTGCTGAAGAAAGTAAAAAGTGTAACTTAATTTTTTGCAAATTATATTGTGTATAGTAGTGTAAATTTCACATTTAAACAAAAACGATGTGTGGAACAGGTACGCTAATATGTTTTCAGTTAGATCACCGAAAATCGGTCCATATTTATTGTACAAATTTACTTTGTGTATTTTATTTAGGTAAATACCTGATCCCAACAAAACACGTCAGGCGGATGGCTGCAGCTTCGAGCTAGTTGATTCGGCGGAGCATTCCACTGAAGATTTGGATTTGAATGGGCCGCGTGCCACCCGGGACCAGTCATTTCCTGCAGCGCTTGAATGGCATTGCGAACCTGTAGGGAACCAAATGTAGGTACATGTGTTAGTGGCTCAGTGAACATAATATCAAAGATCATAGATACGAAATGTATGATGACATGTAAACAAGTATAGTATTTTACAAACTACATAAGTGCTATGTGTAGATTATGTATATATTATATATATATTAGGCACCCCAGCAATAACAGTTTAATCTACTTATATAAACTTTTAATAATAAAAATACTGAAACTAAAAATAGAACAAAAACAGCGACAAAATCGATTGACACCTGACATCTAACTATAAATAATAACAAATAATCTAGGAATCTTTAACATCATTTTAAATATAATATTCGGTACCAAAAGCTGAATTATTTTTAGACCAATTTACCTCCATACTGAGCGCAGCCACGTCGTGGTGCAGGCTGGATACTTGTGTATCAAGTCTATCTACGGACGACCGCGTGTTATGCATTTCTAAATTTAGTCCTTCTAAAGAATCCGCTCTTGTCACTTTGGGCGTCGCCACTGAGCGCTGTCTTTCTATTCTCTCACGTAATTCCCTATGCGAAAGGCGTGGCTGCATGTCCGATCTTAAAAAATGACAGTTATTGCATTAACTTTTACGGGTAACTTTTACAGGTGCAGAAGGAACATTTTTGATCATGTTCTATCGAATTACCTAAACTTGGTATGACGAGGGCTATTTGTGCTCCCAGGGATAACTTTTTTGGGCGTTTGAGTGTTCTCTTCAGCGGCGTTTTCGTCGTCCTCGGATATCGATGGCAATGTTAGCGAAGGGTGTCCATTGCCGTCAGACTCCTGTTCAGCCTCGTAACCTTCCCTAAGATTGTACGTCAGATCGTGTTGAATGTCGTGGATGAATTCTTGTTGATATTCTGGGTATAGTCGCAAAACTTCGGCAAGTCCCGTCATATGAATACATTTCAAGTCGCAGTAGGTTAACGCCTGTAATATCAGAGATGTATAAATATAATATATTAACACTTTGAATATCATTATGTGGTTTAATATGATAGTCCTAAAAGTACCTTTACGTCGCTGCTTGACTTCACTACCACATCAGGATTGTTGCTTTGCGAAGGTCCTATACCATTATGGCTTTGTAAATGAGTATTCATGTCGCAGCCCACCAAATCACCTTTACCTAAAGTGTCAAGTAATAAGCTTTTTGGACAGTATAATACTAATTAGAACTTATTTAGAATCGAATTTATTATTACTAATAAAAGTGACTTGAGAATCACGTACTGCAAAACGATAAAAGTTATTTTTAAAACAAATTATAAATAACACAACTGACAATATTTGACTGCCTCGCTGGTTGGTTGCAAGCGCGACTGCCCACACCATGACCAAATCCTGGGTTTAAATCCCGGCTCGGGCACTATCACATCTTTCTAATTTATTTTTCTAGTAGTGGCTCGGAGCCTTGAAAAGTCCCCGTTTTATAGGTTCACCACCTATTTCGTAGAGGGACGTAGATAAACGTAATTGGTGGCAGTGGACTACATTCCTCTGCCTAGCTCGTCGTGGATTACAGGTGTGAAGTGACTTTTTGGTAATAGTTGTTTAATAAATGAATGACGATGCAAGCACTGACCTAATATAGCGACAACCATATCATTTTGCATCACTTCCATAGATCCGTTGCAAATGTAATAAATGTACGTCAGCGCATCGCCTTTGTGTACGAGGTACTCCCCTGGGGCGCAGAAATTATTACGAATATGCAAAGACAACAGTTTCAGACAACCCTGCGAGGCTGCCTCGAAAATCGGAAGCGATAATATCTCGCGGTGCAAATGTAGCGAAACATCACCTCTCAACTCCTCCGGGAATTCTTTAAGCGTCTGAAACAGTTTTCCACAAAATAAAACGGGCGGTGTAAAAAATATTTTCTTATTATTTCTCCCCATGTTTCTTTCTGGAATCGCGATATCTAAATTATAGTATTGTTGGGGTTCGGAACAATATGTCGCAGACAATTTTCCTTTCACATTCTCTATGTGAACTACGATATTAAATTGATTCCATGGTTGAACGTTATCATTCCAAGAATACTATGTGAAATGTTATTTTATTTCATTTTTTTTTAATTGGACAGAAATCTTAATATTGTAAGAATTCTGATATTAAGCATTTGAATATTTTAATGGGAGTATATTTAAAATCTATGTTAAATTGTATTATTTTAACAAGCACTTCCTTTCTAAAAGAATTTTCATGAATTTGTTTAACCCTGGCTACGCGGAGTCTTATAATGAAATTAGTTAAGGGCTATGAGAGATTATCTTTTCTTGCGGAATAAAAAGAGGCGGTAAAACAAAAGCTGACAGAGTGATCATTTTTTTACCATTCCATTTAATTCGGTAAATGTAAAATGTACATCTCATCTATTTTTTTAAGATTTTCCTTTTAATAACCACGATACTTTGTTATCGTTTTTTTGTAAGTGTAAGTCGATCTTATTTTCTTATCTTCAAGCAATGAAATGTTAAGTTAAAAACAGTATTAAGATTATTTGAAAACAATATTACTTTACCTCGTGAATATCGATGCCGTGATTCAAGGACCACATGGTCTGGAAGTAGTCCTGCATGCGTTGTTTGAGCTCTTTTGGCACTTGGTTGATGGTGAGAAAGTCCTTTAAATCGCGCCACTTGCTCTGATACATTGAGCGCCGGGAATACATTCTTTGTATTATAGCCGTGACATTTCCGAACACCACAGCGTGCATTAGCGCTGCGAGAGATTTTACACAACGTATACAAATATAACATCACTTGCGTGTAGCGCATTGTCGGAATCTTTCAAAAATAGATATGGAAATAAAGTTGTTGATCGATCATTTTGAATGTTTTCTAACTGAATTATACAGTTTACAATCGATGTTACAGGAATGATTAATTGTTTAAGAAGTCGAAATACTCGCATAGTTTACCTAGATGTAGCAAGATTTTTTTAAATTGTATCTCTTTGTCTTCAATTAACAAAGTAGACAAAGGTCTATTCGAAAATAGATTTGCCAGGATGGCAGACTATTGTGTTTATAAATAGCAAAGGAAAATGGCACCGAAATTCGTCTTTATGTGATCTTATACGTGATTTTCTGGTTTATTCAAGCTTATCAACATATAATGATGGTCCAATAATAGATAAAGGACATTCGTTTCTTGAAATAAACAATAAATTACGTGTATATTTCGTTGCTATTGCTAACGTTTTTATTTACAAAAGGTTACTACGTCCTACGATTATGACCTTAACACTCTCATTTAGAGATGAGACCCGTGTCCAACAATGAAACGATAAAGTTGAAGCTGCTTCATTGCCTCGTTGGTCAAGTGGTGGCAAGTGCGGCTGCCGATTGAGAGAGCGGGTTTGGGTTCAAATCCCAGCTCAGGATTTTATTGAATTTTCTAACAAGAACTTCTAGTTAAAATGGCTCCAAGTCTGTCTGGTTTATGGCACTAGGCTCACCACCTATTCCAATGTGGGCCGTAAACGTTGCTGGTAAAACGTGGGAGTGTACACTTTACTGTCTACTTCTTCCCGTATGATAGGCTTGACGTTACGTATATTAAGACGATGACAAACGGTTTTGCAGGTAGAGTTACCTCCAACGAGCATGGTTAGGATGCTGAATATCTTCTCAGGGAGAGTATTAGCAGATACATTTCCAAAACCGACGCTGGTGAGCGAAGAACATGTGAAGTAGAGGGCCGTGACGTAGCTCTCGCTGTGTGATATATTTACTATTGGCACTTTCAATCGCTCGGCGAGATTGTTGATCCATCCTATAACAGAAATTAATTACATACCCATATCATGGGATGCTTGTACAACATGTTAATGTTTCGGTGATTAACCACGTCGTAAGCATAATATTAAACATAGCAATTCGTTTAGTGCAATAACGCGAATAACATCTGTTCTTGCTATTTTAACTTTTCACTGAACGTTATAATACATTAATTATGTATTAATTACATTTCTACAAATGGTTAAAATATTGTAGTTATTAATAGGGAGCATTCAATTCAAACTTAGTTCATTACCCAAATCCCAGCTTTCATTTTTGTGCTGTTCAATTTCTTTTTCGGCTATAATAAACCAAATACACGCGAGCCAATGGGCCACGAGGCTGAAAGAGAGCATCAAGAGGGTAAGTATGAGTGCCGAGTACTGCGAATAGCGGTCCATCTTTTGTAATAAACGCGCCAGCCGCAACAGCCGCGTCAATTTCACTAAATGAACGTTTCCGTGTGTCGATTCCTGCCGACAAATAATAATATTCTTAAGTATCTGAATACTACTTGCATATATAAGTGTTACGAATTGAAATAAATCCTCTTAGTATTCCATTATATTTAGGTCTCAACGATCTCGACGTCTGGTAATAAACAATGTAAGTGTAGACGAAAATAGCTCGGCCATAATGTTGACGTCCATTAAATTACTCAAATATCTTTCTAACTTATTTATATTATGGCTATACTTCATGCACGTTCAATGTTTTGTACATTTTTACATATTTAACGTGCAACCCACGTGCGTAATAAGTGTTTGTATCCCTTTTGAATGCAAAGCTTAATGTAAAAATAATGAATGTGGGTACTGGCGTGTTCTGGCTCATAACTAATTCTTTTAACTATCTACAATTTAATTTTTTACAAGCGAATTTGAAATCTTAATCGTACATTAGGTATATATGTTATCAATTTTATTCATCAATTGTTTAATAAATCGTGATGAGGTCATGTGATAAATTCAATTCTATGTCCTCACCGAGTTGCTGGCCAGTCGTTTTTGTACTTACTTCACAGGGCAATCATAGTGAAATTGTAGCTTTGATAGGAATTACGGAGTAATCAATCGTTCGATGTAAAGAGCCGTCGAATTAATAACATCAATTTGGTAACTTTCAAATTGTTTTCAAGCATGAACTTTTAATATTCATAATTAAAACAACAAAGTAGTTAATTAATTGTTGAGGGTTGAACTTACAGCGCCGCTGTACACGTCGGAAGCGTAAAGTAGGTCAAACGGAAGCGCGGCCAGGAGGTCTACCACGAACCAGGTACGGATGTAATTAAGGGCGATCGCCTTAGAATCCGACACCACTTCGCCCTTCTTGCTCACAAACGTTGTACGGAAATTAAGTACAATATCTGAAACATTCCAATTTGTAATCGTATACGAAACTATTATTTATCAGTAAATAAGCAAGTAGATATTTACGCTGGTTCTATGTATAACTAATTCAGGCAAGACAAGTTGGTGGCAATTACTTGGTTGGTAGTTACGTAATAGTTTCGAGTTTCCTCAATCAACTAATTAATAGCATTCACATAGCTAATTGAAAATGTTCAATACCAATAATGAAGAGAGCTTCGACCACAACGTCGCTGGTAACGCTGATCCTTGGATGTCCTTCATCAACAAAACTTGCATTGTAAGGGACCACTACTGCTACATAAAACGTTGCGATCAGTATGAGCCAGTCCCAGAACGTTTTAAAAATGCCGTAATGCGATATAATAAATCTTGACTTTTTTATTGCTGACGTTTTGTATTCCGGCAACGGAGGGTCGGATGAGTGAAGAAGGTTCTAAAATGACAAATGAAATGTTATTGTTCGTACTTGGACTTAATCATAAAATTGTAGGAATTATTATGGAAAAAAAAACGGTGTTAAATGTCAATTTTTGCTTAAGGATCGATTTTAGTAAAGCTTCGCTTAGATATTCCAGTCTTGTTAGCTCAATTAAATTACCTTACTAACATTGTTGAGTTTAAGTTTAGATTTCATCTTATCTGGCTTATAGTGTCCTGAAAGCTGGTAAAGTACTGCCCGGGAGCGCCGCCTGCCCATGTTAGCGGGCGAGGGCGCTTCTGGGTCAAGATTGCCATTCGGGTCTGGAAGGAGGCAACTAGATTCAGCTCGGAACCGCGCGCCCAAGAGTGCCGCTGCGGGTACAAATGGGGATAACGCTAGAGTGACCACGCCAGCCGATGGCCGCACCGCGGCTCCTGCATGCATAAATAGCTCTCTTACTGCTCCATACTTGAGCTAATAACATTTTCTACAGAATGTAAAATAGTTTAAAGTTTCTTCGTACTCGAATATCAAGCGAACAAAAATAAATGACAAGAAACTTTAGGTATACAATTACGTAATGTTTAAGTAAGTATATATGTAGGTATTATAAACAGGATTTTATTTATACTTACTTTTATAATTATAATACGTATTTTCTAAGCTTTGCACCTTGATAATCGAAACGAGAAATAATATTACAAATTAAATCAACACATTAATTTTGAATAAGAAAAAACAAAAGCAACATTAAGTATAACAAAATAACATATTAAATTTATTTATTTTGTCAATAATTCTTGCTTTTTAAAAGTATACTTTAGTCCGCCAAGCAAACATTTAATAAACAGGCAGCACGAGTTAATCGTACACAATTAAAAAACAACTGCATTTTGAAATAACGTATACTAATTTATTCATAATTTTAAAATAGGAATTTATGTAAAAAAGATGGTCCCGACATAAACATTCAAAATATAAAAATGCAAAAATATCAATGAAACATTAAAGAACAAATCGTAATATAAAATTAAAAATGTTTAAAACACATAAAATCATGCAAAACATAATTTTGTCATGTTTAAAAAATATCAAAGACATTATCTGAAATCATGCATTTAGAACAACCCTCTTGATACTGTGATAAAACCATAAAAGTATCAATATTTTGTTCAAAATTTTAAACAATGTTAGGCACACAATACGAGTGCGTTCAAATAAATTTGAATATTTCTAGATAGGTTTAATGATTGCTTTTAATATGTGTAGTTTAGGTAGTTGAAAATGTGTGAATTGTAAATAAAATTGTCCATACCAAGAATGTTGTGTAAAAGTCAAAAAGTCATGTTACTGAATTATTAAGTACACTATCAATTCAGTCCTATTGAGAAGAGTATTTTAATGATAATGGATTGACAGTTTTCAAGAAAACTAATAACTACGTAACAGAAGGACAACTGAAAGGTTTTTTTCTGTTAGTATGGTTTTGACGTCAAGAAACAGAGAGGAGCGTACGGAAATGTTGAAATAAAATGTATAAAGTCACGAATGAATCTACTTCTTAGCTCAGCACTAAATACTCGGTGCCCGGCTATATAAAATCTAATTTGATTAATTCTACGTAGGAGGAATACTAGGCAAACAATCTTGTGAAACTTTACCGTGCGATGCTCGGAATCTGCAATGGCCAACTGGGAGCTATGGGAGCTGAATCTAACGCAATCATTTGAGTGAACCTATTGCTAGAACTATAAAACGTGCTTAGTACACGTTATTACAAATTAGTCTTCGTGAAACATATTAAGTATTATAATTAACGTATAATGCAATTATTCCAATCAAATCACCATAAATCAAATGTCACAAGGCTAATGAGTTATTAATTTGTTTTCATTTTACATTTCAACGTGTTGTATATTTGGATAACTTACCGCTGTCAAAATCGTCATTAGTAGTCATGGCGGCCATTTTTGTATTGGTGATGTCCTTAAACGACGCTAGGAACAAGACAACTTCACGTTTTTCATTTTTAATCGGGACGATGTCGAGCAAACACCAAAATGGAGTTCCTAAAATTACGAGATAAATGCAAAAGCAAGTCAGGTAAATCATCAAAGAACCAAATTAAAAAGATATTCTTAAAATATGTTCTTGTAATAATTTCCTGTAGGTACCTATATATTCTCATACGCGCTCATTATTATTGGAATATATTCAAAGAATAGTCTTTGATATATAGGTACGCTAAAAAATATAATAAATCAATTTAACGCGATCGAGAAACATTACAGATTCTTTGATGTTTTTGATCCCGATTTGTTATGAATGATTTTTTATGTTTCCAGTACTCTGATAATATTTATCCATTCATTACCACGATCTTAAGTTCTCCTTAGCTGTACTTTTCTGAAGGCAGTAAACGCATGGAGACAACAAACAGCTGTGTGCTTGTAAAAGTTTAATTTTGTCGAATGGAATCGTAAACCTCTTATTGGTTCTCTTTACGATTGTGGCTCCAACGACGCACTTCAGCGCTATTAATGCAAACTTTCCATGGCTTCGCTAAGAAGATCCCTATAAAGAAACTACGTCTATTTATGTTCGTAATTTATACATAAATGGATATATAAGAAGAGTAGAAAGCTACGGCAATCAGCGTGAGACATTGGCGCGGCTTTTCAGCCGGTTCGTCCACACCTAGTGGCAATGTAAGCGGCTGAATTATAAGTAATGTAACTGTTTATCAAAACTAATAAAAGATATATTAAAAAATCAGTTGGTACTTAGTATTTGAAACAGAAACATAACGAAAGCTGCTATTTAAAAACAGAAATACGTTTCGCCGACGGACATCGAAGATTGATCTTGTTTACAGTTGTATAAGATTGATTCTTTGTTTTGCTTGTTATCTGTTTTTTTCCCGTATGTTATAATATATTGCAGTCTGCCGTTGATGTTACGTTCGTTTGTATAATACGTAATAAATTTTAATGTTATTCTTTGTACGCTAGTGATCCTAGTTTGAAGGTGAAATTAATCTTTATTTCTTTTAATACATGCTATATATTTATAGTCCAATTCCGGGAACAACTTATGAGCGAACAGTATTTTTTTAGGTACATAGTGAGTCTCTTTAATCTGGTAAGTACATAGAAACTTTTAATTTCTCACGCTACTTAGTGAGATTTGATGGAAACGTGTTATTTTTACGTTTATATTATTATTATACAATATGTATTACCATTGTCACATTTATTAAGCCTTTGTGCTTCTTAAAAAGTCAGTTAACATTTATTGTTTGACGGTTTAGCTGCAGGCGCTAGTATTCATCTTCTCATACATCTCATCATTTGTTGTAGTAGTTTACGAATCACACGATAATAATGAATCGAATTGAACTCTAGCTTGTATTAATTTAAGTTTTGAACACGATTCTAAACTTAAATTGCTAGTTTATTCGTACTACGGATCAAATATCCTGTCAAGACAATCGGTTATTTTCTAAAATATTGTATACATTGGATGAAGTTCATTATATGAAACATGTACATTAGTTTTACGTTGTAGACCTATTTAAAATAGGTACATGGATAAAATTTAAAATTTAAATTGACGGGTAAGAGTTATCATTAATAGTGAAGACCTTTTTTTCTAGGATCATACTGTTTTAAGGTTAATATTGATAGAGTATGTACATACAGCTCGGCTGTAATGCTGGTTTTGTGGTTGATGACCATAATTTTGATCTATTGATTTATAATGACCACATTTGATCTCTGCCTAATTTGTGAAATATGACTATTATAATTTACGTAAAGAGTAAATACTTTACAATACTTATATATAATTGCAAAATCCATATTGCCTATTCAGAATAAAAGCAGAGAATCCGTTACAGTTTTAAAACAATTAAAACCGTTAACAATCATTAAAATACAAATTTAAGCTTGGCAAAATTACGAGTTCGGTGTTTGGTAAATAACTGAAATAGGTATAAGGATTTACTAATATATAGTTTGCTGTTAGTTAAATTAAATATTCACTCAGTAATATAATTTAGGGAAGGTTTCATATCAAATATTTTCAGTAAATTGTCAATGTATGAGATCTTTGTAGCGAGAGGTTATCCCCGCGGACCGCTGTACGCTCCAATTCACATTAACAAATGAACCAAATGAATATATAAAGGTAGTTTGATCCTTGCGCCCATTTTCTATCTTTTGATAATTATAAGTATTTACTACTTATATAACGAAGCACAAGCATAGTGTGATGCTTTGTAAGTCTTACGTCAAAATGGAATGTACATATAAAGTGAATCACATACGAGTGTGTTTCTAGTTTATCACAAAATGTTTATTTTGCGATTGACAGAAAAACAGTATTTCGGGCATTTAATTAATTATTGATTTCCTGACCTTAACTATACCTACGGACGTGAATGACCTCGATTTCTATGATAAAATTGTCCATAAAATTAACAGAAGCTTTATGTTGGTGTAATTAATAAATATGCTCACCATTTTTCTTGTAGAATATGAGCTCCAGTTTAAGCTCATGCTTGGAATCCAATGCTATGTCGATCTCGTGGCGGTGCTCGTCTCTGGTGTCGGGGCCGTGTAAGAATTTGCACGCGCATCCCTTCTGCATGATGTGCGCTCGGGCCCAGCCCGTCAGCTCGCAGAAACCATCCGAGCAGTACACGATGGGGTAGGCGGGCACTTGAGCGTTCCCCAACACGAAATTGCTGTCTGTTAACAAATAACTCCGTTTGAACAGTTCGTTAAACGTCTTGGTGAAAAAGTGCAAAAAATATAAAGGTATTGAAATACCTTTATATTTTTTGAAATACGTAACTGGTGAAACGTGGGCGTGTTCTACACTCCTCTGCCTATCTCTTCGGGGATTACAGGCGT
>DWDU01001874.1:0-13737 GCA_018245575.1 Jemadia suekentonmiller
ATTAACAAATATTTATTTATGACTTAATGAATAATCGTACAAACTAAGCATATACAGCGCGCGCACGATATAAACCTAGTATATTGACAAGGCGAATTTCCGTCTTAATGGAATCATTAAATATTCCAATATCAAAGGTTTTAGTCATCATCCGACGGGTACAGTGGGACACTCGCAGCCCAGCATTGGGACACGACATTATCCCTGTTGAACACTGAAGGCTTCGTGCCATACACTGAAAGTTTCTCTTAAGATTTTCTCGTAAAACATTTTATGGCATTACATACACCATATAGGGCTATATAAATGGACCCACTCTATTCATATTATGGGCCATTTCATCCCAAACACATTTTGGATGTAATAATCTTTACTCTTAATAATCGTTACATTGGCGAATTGAGGATAAGCATGGAAACATAATAAGTTGTGAATGTCCTGTGTTTTGCAATATGATTCCTCATAGAGGAATCAGATCAAATGTGTCTAGCATATTGACACCTTAATAAAGAAAGTTAATTAAAGAGAGTTAGATAAACTTTGAAAAGTGCAAGGCAGGGACTCCGATAAAAACATCTCATGTGCTGGCAACCTGTGGGCCTGAACACACAGTCTATGTATGTCTGAAATATTCTAGTTAGGTAAATCTACATGGGATGACTTCATCTCTGGCGACACTCCATATGACTAATACAATTAAGAATTTGTCCATCTTTGAAAAACAATGCTAATTTATAAATGTAAGAGCAGTAAATTGTCATGGTAATATTGGTAATTTCTATGCATTTTTATTACGCTTCCACGCTTATTTTGGATCATCTTATCGTCTAGCAGCCACTGGAGAATCAAAATCGAGGCACGCCCCTCGTCACAAGTATCCAAATGTCCCAGCGTTCGGACACATTCTCAACACCACGACCACGACACTAGCATTTAAAAAATCTAGTGAATACATAACATTTATAAACGCTTGAAAGTTTGAATGTTACAATATTATGCCCATATTATGACAACTACTAGAAAAATTAAAAAAAATGATGAACAATGATAAACACATAGGAATATCAAAACGTAATATATCGACGTTTTCTTTTATCGATACATCTTTAATATCGATGATTCGTATCGATACATATATTGTAAAAACTTGTTAACATATACATACATACTTAAAGATACATAAAGAAAAATTATGGAACACATACATATCTAAGACAATTCGTACCAATATAATTTTTATATTAATACTATATTCACAACTACCTGCAGATATATACATTTGTTTTGTGTATACTACGTAGATGGCGCCAGTTTCATTCTACGAAAACGCACTCTGGATCGTGGTTTGCTCAAATTGACTCGGATCCGTTACAGATACAAGAACTATCGATATTAAAGTTTAAAATCGAATATTATACATTCAATTGCGCTAAGCAATGAAGAGGTTTGATATTACAAAATATTGATTTTGTTATGTATTAAACCATTGACTAACTACAATTTTTCAATTAAGCTTGTTTCGCTATTACAACGGTATTATATATACTGTGGGAACACTATTGTAAAAAATATAAACGTATTCGAGAGTTGTACGTTTGATGCCCACCCAGAACAAATAACTATTTTACAAGCACTAGTGATTTTGTGTTTGAGTCTGAATATATCTGTGTAAATATGTATTTAGAAATATATATGTGTACATTTATCAATCATCTGTTACTACAGACAATATTCAATTTGTGTCAAGATAGTATTATGTTCACATAGGAATAAAAGGAAAAAAGTATCTTATATTTGGGCCAGTCACTAATGTAACTGACTGTCCAAGGACGCGAAATTACTGTGGCTTTAATTTTCTAATGTTACAAGCCAGCCAATTTCTGATCACATATATTCATGTAATATTTAGTTTATTCCAAGTAACTTTTTTAACTTTTACTTTAACTGTTTAACTTTTTTAACATTGAGATTAAATTATGTGGCAGTTCCTCAGATATATTGGCTATAAGATAATTTTATCTATTTTCAATCTATCCGAGCTACCCTGGCTAGTTGGAAGGTTATCCAGGGGTAGCCCAACTAATTTTGGACCTGACTGAGCTTCTCAACCAAGACCTACCGGTTACTAATAACTTATATATAACCAACTTCGTACTCGACGCTGGGTGGTATCGAACGTAACTGACCGCTATACAAAATTATATATACGTGTTACAAGATGCGTCTGTAAGGGTATGGTCGTGTCGCAGTGTCCAGAGCGTCCGGTCACTTGTGGGCGTGCGGCGGACGCGGCGGCTGCAGGAACAGGTCGAAGCGCTTGAGGGAAGCCATCTCGCGCTCGCAGCTGTCCAAGCACGACAGGCTCGACAGCGACCGCTCCTGCAGGAACATGCTCGATTCTGGAAGTTAAAGGACGGTTATTCGATATCGTACTTGCATGCTCAACCCGCCAGCCCCGCGCGCAGATGAATACAGCCGACTGTATTGATTTATTTTATGCTTGTTGTTATTTTATTTCGCAAATAGCGCAGCGCGACGGTATGCATTGTTTAGCTACTATAGGCTGCACATTCTGACGCACATACATTCACACAAACACAGACACGCATTATCCCCCTACAAGCACGGGCGCATCCGTAAACACGTATGTACATACACACACTGGACAGAAGTCTATTCTTTTCAAAGCAACATCACGCCTATAATCACCAAAGAGGTAGGCAGAGGGGTGTATTTTACTCCGTTTCACTAGTTACGTTTAAGTCCCACTATGAAAGAGGTGGTGAGTCTATTATCATACACCGAGCACATATCGCTTGCGATTACTAGAAAATCTAAATTACAAAAATCCAATAGCGCCCGAACCGGCATTTGGATCCAGGACCTGCCGATTGGTAGTCGCGCTTGCAACCAACACGACCGAGGGAGCAGTCAAATATATTCGTTTTTCTTTCTTCCAAGTTTCGGATTCTAACCGATAAACTTACCCCTTATGAGAAATAAAGATTCAGCAAGTCAAAAATCAAACACTAACTAAATATGGGATAGTGTTGGAGTGGTGTGGTGTAATAACAGGTTCTCACCGGTGAAGTTGCGGCGCGGCTCGTCGCAGCCGCCGCCGGACTGAAGCCCTGCAATAATAAAATGCGTCTTGCAATACAATATTCTTTACTGTGTAACACACAAACAAGAAAAAGTGCAGTAAAGACAGTGTATGGTCTAATTGTTCAGTTTTTTCCAGACAACCTAAATATATATTGAGGCTAAATATATAAACGTAACATCACTCAGTATCTGATCTCAAATTAGACGGAACCCACGCCACGGTAATAAAAAAGCTGATAAACGGCATATATAAAAATTATAACAACCCCACCTGTGCTATGCAGCGGCTGCGAGCCGGGGGCTCCGTACAGGCCGTCGGGCCAGGCCCTCGTATACCAGTCCCTGGAGTAATCCTCCCGGGGAGTTGTCTCAGGTATTTGCTGCTCCTGAAACGAACAAATTGTGCAAAATTACAAAATAAGTTTCTTTTAATTCACATGCAAACTTGCTGCACTAGTTCCCTATTTCATGGCCACTAGGTGTATGTTTGTATCAACACGCAAGATACATATTAAAATAGACTAATTAAGGATACCTTCATTTATAACTCTATCTCTACAGACCGCCGTGCTTTTTCTATATTCACTGCTTTAATCTATCATTACATAATATGCATTACTGGGTATCGACCCCAGAAATGACACCTAACACTAATGATTAACATATCTGATATGTTCTCAAGAGGTTTGTTTCAAAGTCCTAAGTTGAAAATATGTTATCATTATATAAATAATAAAATCCATCCTTAAATATATCAAAAATTCCTTCCTTAGCAGCTGACAAAATGCCTCTCACCTGTCCTTTATAATATTTAGAGTCGGTGACGTAGTGTATGGTGACTTCATTGTTCAGCTTGGAGCCAGCTCTCAGTCTCTGGAAGTAGGGCAGCCCGTCGCCATTGGTGACCACGTTGCTGCCGAAGTCCTCGCTCTTGGACACCGGGGTGTAATCAGTCTTGTCGCCGAACAACGAGTCTCGGAACACGTTCCTGTCGTCACGATGGTTCCCGAACGGCGTGTACAGCTTGCTGCCGGCGAAGTCGGACCGATCCTCGTCTCTTTTCAGCGGTGTTCCTATTGGTTCCGGTCGAGGGTGGCTGGAGAACAGCGACTCGTTGTCGAAGGTCCTATTGTGGTCCGGCCTCGTGCCAATCGGATTCGGTGACACCACAGGTTTCGGGTTGGGATTCTCGAAGAACTCCGGCGACAGGAAGCTCTGCTGCATGTTGTCGTTTGTAGTGTTGAACAGAGAGTAGCCCTCCTCGTTCTTCTGCGTGAACGCCGCCAAGTTCCTTATGCGATCCTGGTAGTCTGTGTTATCTGACATCTTGGGCGAGTTCCTCGACGGGTCGAGGATGTACGCTTGGCTCGGTGTGGTCTGCACCGGGTTGTAAACGTTGGGGTTCACGTAGCTATACTGTGGTTGCGTGTACACTGGGTTCATTTGTGGCGTCTGACTTCTGATACCCATCAGGCTCTGCTGCTGCATCATGGTCATTATCGGATTGCGGATGGTGTACATTCCGTTCGATGTGGGCGTGATGGTCGCTTGGCAAGGTGTCGGCGGCATAGGGATCGGATCGGGGATTCGAATCTCGGACTTCTTCTGCGGCGGGGCGGTGGATATCTGTACCGAGGGCAAGTTGGGGTGGAACATGGGATTCCTGAGTGTGACCATCTTGGTGCCCTCGGTCTTCTGCTCCGGTGGATCAGTTTGCGCGGCCGCTGCCGCTTTCTTCGCCTTCTTCTTGGCCTTTTTGGACTTTCCAATCATTTGAGACGAAGGTTCGGGTATTATTATCGTTTTCGGAGGTTCTGAAAACAGTACATTTAAGTTTGTATAATTTTTTACTTTCTACATATTTCATTTGTAATGGATATAGCAATTCTAATGATAAAAATCAAGAACTAATTTTAATATGGCTCGTACAAAACCTATAAAATTGCACTTATAAAATAAAATGCCATCAACCCTTGTTCCCTATATCATAACCAATCTACAGTGATAATATTTAGGAGGGTTAACCATATGTAAGTAACCAGAGAAAATTAGTATGGTTTTAAAATAGCTATAGGGCAGTCGGGTCAAACTCACAACTCAACAGTACATCTGGTACAGTATCAAACCAGCGGACTTCTAACCAGCTAAGAGGAGAAATAAATGTATGTGAAATGTGGTACCTGGCTGAGCGGTACTGAACATCATGAGCGAGGGGTCCGCGTTGATGACGGGCGGCGGCCGCGCCAGCTGCGTGGGCATCACGGGTAGCTGGTTGCACTTCCACAGAGGCTGCAACACAGACACCAAGTTACAGTATAATCATCAAAGGTACTGATCTTTGGGGAGAAAAAAATTAACTCCAATAGAACCACTGATATAATACATTCAACTGACCACAGATTTAATTGGCGGTGGTTCCTTCTTCTCGCTGGGTTGAACACGGGTCAGGGTGATGCCTGGAGGCAGTTTCAGGTCTGCCACCTGCACATGGGAAACACAAATTCTTAATAATAATGGGCTGGAAGTAAGATTGTGTGAATCACATCCTCCATGTCTTGAGCATTACCATTAATAAGCAGAGTCCATGTAACATTTAATAATAATAATGATAGGTACAGTATGATTTTTGTATTTTGTTCTTTAAGTGTTCTGTCTTAGAAGAGAGCAACATTGTGTTACCTGTACCCCGCTACTCAGCTGTTCCATGATGCTGCAGGATGACGGCTGCTTCTCTATCTCCGGTGGATTCGGCTTCTAGAGAGGAAAAATTATTTCTCATTTTCCTTGTTCATCACACATGCAGCACTTAAGTAACTCAAGTCTTCATCACGTAACATTTTCTGATGGCTGCCAGATATTAGTCAGAGCCACTGGAGTTAGAAGACAGGATTTTAAACCACAGGACTATCACTGCCATTACCTACAGTCGATTCGAATCCATATTGTTCAGAATAAAATATAACAAAATGAGAACACTGGACCTTTTCATGCCATTAATCATAAGGAACCCCCCATGAAATGGCGCCACATGATCAGACTCACTTTGTCAACAATCTGCAGAGTGGTGTCTGGAGTGATATTAACAGTTTGCTTCTGTGGCGCCTGCTGGTGTGGTGGTTGCTGTGGTGCCAGCTCCTTCTTCTTTTCCTTCTTGGCATTTTGGGCTTGAATTTGCTGTTGTTGTTGCTGTAGCTGCTGTTGCTGTTGTTGTTGCATCTGCTGTTGCTGTAGCTGCTGTTGCTGTTGTTGTTGCTGTTGTAGTTGTTGTTGTTGCCGCTGCTGTTGTAGCAGGAGTTGTTGTTGTTGATGTGACTGCATGAGTTTCAATTGTGCTTGTGCTGGGAAAAACAGAAAAAGAAGGTTTAGATAAAATATCTATATGTTAATCTGTAGTATCCACATTTACACATGCATTATTCTCACAATAGATCATAAAATAATCACCATTCCTCTCCCTTTTCTCTCTGGCCTTCTCCTCCTTCTTTTTAGCCAACTCCAGTCTCTTCTCTTCTTTCTGTCGAGCTAGCTCCAATTTTTTCTCTGCGCGTCGCTCACGTTTGTCCACAGTCTCAGTCTTGACCACTTCAATCTTCGGAGCGTCTTTTTCCTTTTTGCTTTTCTTTTCTTCCAATTTCTTTTGCTCCAGTTCCTTTTGGCGCTTTCTCTCCTCCTCCTCCGCCTAGAATTATATCCAATCCAATCCAATCTTAATTTGTTAGTACAAAATATATCTTCAATGCCACAGTGAATATGAAGTCTTATATTACTCTCCAATTTTTTTTATTGAAGACAAAGAATTTGCCAATTTTATGAAATCTTACAAGAGTCACAAACAATTCAGAAACTAAAACTTTTTTGTATCTGGTGTATGTATTTTGCCGTATTATTAGAACCTGGGATGCCCATATGTAGAATATTTAAATATTTACAATAAGGTTTATTATTCCTATAAAACCTCATATTTACCTGTTGTTTAGCCAACAATTTCCTCTGCTTCTTGGACATCGGCTGTACTTCAGTTTCGGTATCGTTTCGTTTTTTCTTTTCAGTCTCCTCGTGTTTCTTCTTTTCGGTGTCCTGTTGCTTCTTCTTCTCTGTCTCTTGTTGTTTCTTGCTTTCGCTCTTCGTTTGAATGTCTTTCAGTTTTTTCTAAGAGCAAATTTAAAATAAAAATAAGACAATTATACTTGAAACCATTTAATAAACTGACGTCTTGCTTTGTAAACGACTATTTACGATGTTAGAGGCATTGACCCGCCCTTGGTCTTGGATAACATAGGATATTACTCATTTTATT
Organism: Jemadia suekentonmiller; assembly: GCA_018245575.1. Lineage (NCBI taxonomy): Eukaryota > Metazoa > Arthropoda > Insecta > Lepidoptera > Hesperiidae > Jemadia > Jemadia suekentonmiller. The sequence goes on from DWDU01001874.1 coordinate 7,403, forward strand.
CTATTTCTTACCTCCTTTACGTCCCTAAGAGTTGTGCATGCTACTAGGACCCAGAACAAGAGTTGTTGAGCGGTAACCTCATCAATCATAAAACGATATTACCCTTTATAGAGTAATATAGAAATAGATAGCATAGTAAAGAAACCCACCTTTTCTTTATTTGAACCCTTGGCGAGTTGGTTGATATGCGCCAGGGCTTGCTCCCAGGTTTGCTTCCGCTGAGAATCTTTGTGTGTGGGCGGCTCCTCTTGTGTGACAGCAGCTGTAAGAACGAAACACGGTTACAGCTGCTGACTTGAAGCGGCTGAGCTGCCGCCTGTCCTCCCGCTCCACCGAGTGTGCGTGGCTCACCTCGCGGCGCGCTGGCGGAGCGCTCGGGACCGCAAGGCCTCGCCGCTCCGCCCGCGACGGCCGCCGCCTTGGCCGTGGCGGCAGCGGCCGCGGCCACTGCTGCGGCCACCGCCGCGGAATGTGCCGTGCGACCTTTATAACGCAATGCATTATTATTAAACTATAATAAAATTAATGCAATATTTGCATCTATTTGGCAAACTATAGCATCGATTCCTGTTCCCGTTGTGACACGAGATACAATAAAATAACTTTACAGAATGAAAATGCTAGTAACAAACAGTAAGAGATATGGAATGGCTATTAGACACACTGGTATAGATCGTCTATTTTAAAACTGAACGCCCCTCCAGTGTATTTACGAACACATGCAAATTAGATATTTAGATGACACACAACGACACGCTAATTTGTCATTGGTCACATCAGTAAACGATTATAAATATGGTCAATTTGTTTTGATGACCAGAATCCACCAACTAGTGCATAATAGACTCGACAGTGCCATAGAGCGGACGTATCGTTTCATACAAAACGCGTGGTCATCGCCGTAGTAAGTCAATTGATGCACTAATTGCTTGATTAAAATCAGAAAATGTTGGCGAATATCAGCGAGTTAAGAATTTTCTCCTGCCCATATAATTTTTTATCTAATCATCGAAATCATCATCATGGAAATTTTTGATCCGTCACTGCTACTTTCATAATGTTGCCACATGACTGTACATGTTCAAAATGTTATTTCGGGCTGAACGTGAATCGACTGTTCTCAAATAACATGTACTCACCGGTGTCCCTGGGTTTAATTTCTGTGTCCTGATGATCTACATAGTGCCTCGGTAGTGACTTTTGTCGACTGTTGTGTTGCACTCTTTGGTCCACCTGAAAACATTAAAATAAGCACTATATTGAAATGACAAACATTACAGTGGATCCCAGCAACATATTTAAAAGGTACATTAACTGGTTGCTATGACGATTTACTGATAGGTTGTTGGTACTAAACACTTAACTGCCTCATATACTCAATACTCCAGTATAATATAGATTGTTATTAAGCATCTACATCTAAGCCCATCTACATTTCATCCTTTAAATGGTAGCACGAAACTCAAATAGTAAGAGTGGTGTAATGTGTGGGCGCAGGGGGTGCGTCGTGCACTGACCGGCGTGGCGCAGTCGTCGGGCGCGCCGAACATGAGCAGCGCGCGCGCCTCGGCCAGCTCGCGCTCGATGCGGTCGAGGCCGCGCGTGCACTCGATCACGCGCCGGTCCGCCGCCTTCACGTCCTGCCCGTCACGTAACCAGCTCGTTAACTTGCTTTCTGTGTAGTTTAACATGTCTGGCAGACACTACTTGTATAAGTTAGCTTGGCTAATGAACAGACCATAGAATTTAAAACACCCATAGCATTGCCAATGGTTTGCAAGCTTTACAGAAGTGCTCTATTGAGTTTTGTAAATATCTAAGATTGTTCGTTACTAATACGAGGTAGAAATTAGTCACATTTTTCATTTACAATTCTTATATACATATACTACGCAATCTTTACCTTCAAAATATCATTGGACATGTGACTGAGCTCAGCTATTTGATCCGTGTACATCTGCACCATGGACTGTTGAGACGGGGTCAGTTTTTGTTTCTTGCCTGCAAAAATAATGAATATGAATTATTATGACAGACAGCAGAGTCAGAAGTGTACGAAACCGGAGTATTGGTATGAAGAGAATGATGAATATCAAAGAATCGCGTAAGTGTAGAGATATATGGCACTTGATGCTCTTAAACAATTATTATACAATAATATGTAGTGACAGATAGGCAGACAAGCCCCCTATGGTGAGTTATCATTGGTACATATTGACAAACATTTATGATTAAAACTAGTCAAAAAACAGAAATTATGTACAAAGATCTGCTTACACCTATAAGAAATATCCTCCAGCAGACCCAGGAATGGAAAGAAAATTTACAAATTGAGAAAAATACAATAAGCAGAAGATTGTTGGAGCAGCTTGGTCAGTGTAGTTTTGTTAACATTTAAATTAAAGAACAGTACCGATCTATATGCTGATGTTTATTGCACTGACTTATGTATATCGATAAGTCTCATACTCACCTATATTGATCAATATAGGTGAGGAACAGCAATCACAGATAACAATAATTTCAATGTATGAGTCTGTATAGTTGCATAATAGCATTCGGTGACATGTGGACAGAGTAAAAGCTGCGAGAAGTACATGATTTTTTCAACAGCAATAGACTCGTCAATGTGCAATAGTTCAGCGAGGCAGCCGCTCACCCTTCTTGCGCTGGCGCTGCACGTCGGCGAGCGCGGCTCGCGCGGCGTCCAGCTTCTTGCAGGCGGCGATGTGCTCGCAGTGCATGGCCGTGCTGCTCTTGCGCAGGTACACCAGCTCGTGCGCCAGCGCCGCGTGCTGCTCCGCCAGCCGCGACTCCACCTGCGCACGCGCACGCGTCAGCCGCCACCCGCCACCTCTCCGCTACCTCTGCGCCGCCTCTTAACTAATATTTGCTTATGATACAAAACACATATTTATATGTACTAAACTACTAACTCTTGGATGTAGGACCTGTGCGTCGCTAGAAGTCCACCAATCCGTTACATTAAAAAGCCCAGAATCCTCCTATGAACGTACATTTAAGCAACCTAGGTGGTTTTGCTTCGGTAAAGACGTCTCCTAGGATACCAAAGTATTTTGTGAAGGACTCACACCCGACACTCGATAAGGAGCAGTTGGCTATGTTAGTCGTCACACTCACCTTCTTAGCGCGTTGCCGCTGCTTCTTGGCGCGCTTCTTGCCGCGGTCCACGTGGCGCGCCGGGCCCTCGATGTACTGCAGCAGCGCGTCCAGGTCGCGGGGGTCATCAGCGCCGCACCCGCTCCTGATTAGAACACCAGGAAAAACCTTATGGGTCAATATCTCGAAACGATTACAAACATGAATCTACGAAGCAGCAGTTAGAACAAGAACTAAAGATGATAAATGATATGAAATAGATGGGTTGGAAATATTAGACGAGAGAAGTTTAGAGTAGAGTTGTATACATACCCTGAGCAGCCCGAGTACGTAGAGAACACGCTGCTGTCCCTGCTCGACAACGACACGGCGGTGCGCTGGTGCTGCGGCCGGCTCGGCCTCTGCTGCTGTTGTGGCTGCTGTTGAAGGGCCTGCAATCAATTGCAACATGATTATCTACAGTGAAATCTAGTGATTTTTCCTATGATTGTCTTCCTAAGATTATTTCTTCATCATTGTATTTCTGTCTCACGACTTCAGCCCACAAATGTCCACTGCTGGACATAGGCTTTCGTAATCTGTTGACTGAAATGATGATGTTTCCTAGTTAAACAGTACTGAAAACTGATACTAGAACATGAGGTGAACTGAATATATGTGAGTTTAATTACTGAACCACTCTTCTCGTTGGTGTTCACGATATTTAACAACAGATGGAAGCACTTAGTGGCACATAAATATGGGAAAATTATAAAATTATATCAAATTGTCTGTCCTAGTGTGGCAGACTAAGGCCTTAACCATCTCGTTCTGAGAGAAGATGGTCATCCAACAGTGGAACGTTAACTAGGTTGATGACAATGTTGGTGGTTAAAATAAAGTTTCCTGTACCTGTGGGTGCGGATGAGGCGGTGTCTGGGGTGGTTTCTGAGGAGCCTGTTGTTTTTGCTGTGGCTGTGGCTGACTTTGTGGAACGGGCTGTTGTGGCACCTGTTGTAAAGAGCTCAAACATCACACACTGATAGTGGGCACCAAGTAATGTTATCCATATTAAAAAATGTGTTCATCATTGAATTATTATTTTATTTTGTGTTGCTTTTGTGTGATACTACTGGTATTAATCAAGTTAATTGGACTAATTCTATAAATCATACACAATAGCCATATGCAGCTGGAGTCTGAATTTCCAGGACCAGGTGGAGTGGCGCAAATTAAGGGACTTATTAACGCCGATGGATAGATAGATGAAATTAATAAACAAAATATGGCTATGAATGATTGGCAATGTATGATTGACTGATCAAGAGGTTTTGCGTTCAAATCTCGACTTGGATACTATTGGATTTTTCTAACTCGGCTTTTCTCATGGAATCTTCTGATAGTGCTTATATGGATGTGCCCAGTGTATAGCAATAGACTCAGCTCTAATTCCATAGCGGGACGCAAACGTAACTAGTGAAATCTCTAGTGAAGTATTTCTTCGGGGATCACAGCGTAATGTTACGTATGAGTAAGTAAACCAATTTGGATTAAAGGGTATCTATTTAAACATCTTCACCTGTTGCGACTGCTGCTGTCTGATTTGCTGCTGCTGCGGCGTAGGTTTGTTGTGTATCGGCAGGTCGTAAATCGGCTCCGGTTTCTTTTGCTGCTGTTGCTGTTGTTGCTGCGCGGCCTGTTGCTGTTGGTGCTGCAGCTGCGCCTGCTGTTGCTGTTGCTGCTTTATTTGCTGCAAGGACATTACCGTATTTATTTTGTACAACCTCGCCGGAAACCTTAAAAGGCGATTTAAACACAACCATCAAACAGGTCGACAATTGGTCTGTATCTCCCTCAAGCAGTACTGAAGCAGCGTGGTAACATAATGACACACCTGCAGCCGAATCTGTTCCATGGCATTGGGATTCACCTTCCCGTCGGGCTTGATGGCCGACGGCGCGCCCGCCATAGCCGGCCGCGGCGCCACCTGCCAACATCATTTAAAGTGTTCTTCACACTATCGTTGGTAGAGTCAGAAGTCTTCTAAAGCAGAGCGCATGTATCAACAGAGTGATGGATTAAAAGGCACGTCAGCGCTGTAAGGTTAGAGATATTTGACGCTCCATAGCCTTTGCCTGACGAGTAGAGGCCCGGAAATAGAGTCTGACCGTGGCGTGGCTTCTCCGGCATTCATGTGCTATTCTCTTACCTCTGTTACGTTCGAATAGGCGTACGAGCTACATGTCACTGACCTTGGGCTTGATCTCTGGTTTCTCGGACACGATGAGCTTGGCCATTTTGTCCGTCAGCTGCTTCTGCTGCGCCTCCATGGCCGCCCGCTTCTGCTGCGCCTGCGCCGACGTCAAACTGGCAGGCGGCAGGGTCTTCGGCAGCGCCTGCACAACGATATTAACAACCGTTATATTTTTTTTCACTGATAAAAGTTTCTCACTAGCAGCTCATAATGGGCTTTTTCATCAATAGAAACGTAACAAAAAAATATAAAACTATGTTGTGATTATGTAGATTTATATTAATTATACGGTTTCACTTACGGGCGGCTTGGGCGCCACTTGCGGCGGCCTCGGGCGCACCTGGGGCGGCGTCCCCGGCGGCGTGTGGATCGAACGGTCTAGGGACGTTGTGCTGCTCGTCTGCGTGGACGTGTCCTGCTCACCCTGGAACAACGTCGTATTCAATGAGCGCACACACATATCTTTAGACGGCAAGATTTCCTTAATGGGTAGGATAGAGTCAGGACTCCAACGAGGTCAGAAATCTTTCGATTTTTGATATACCGAAAAATATTTTGGAGCTAAACGACAAACTGGTGTTCATATGAAGTCAAAACGCTGATAACTATCATACAGGCGAGTCGACAGGTGGACATTAATCGACCAAAAGTTGAGATATTCGCATAAACATGTTCAATACTACTATTACCATTGACGCCTCGTTCGTCGAGTGGTTGGCCGCTTGCGCACGTGCTGATCGAGAGGTCCTAGGTAAATGCTGAGTCGAGTGCGGATTGGGGATTTTTCTAACTTAGATATTTTAGTAGCCGCTCGCATGGCAATAGGCCCACCTCAATAGCAACCCTCGTATTATTCTACTTTCGGACTCGTGTCACACTGAGAGGAAGTTCCAGAATGAGAACGGTTAAGTCCATAGTTTACCACTCTGGCCAAATCCGGGTATTTTTGATATACTGAAATCTGATAGAAATTATATAAAAG
>DWDU01001875.1:0-13733 GCA_018245575.1 Jemadia suekentonmiller
GTGTAAATACAAGTAGGTACCTATGTAGAGAGTTTTAAAGTAAAACTCAGTTACTACACGCAATTTTAATATCGACTGCCATAGAAAATATCGATTTTATCGCACAAAGACACGGTGAAAAAGTAATTTTACTATTATTAGTAAAATTGTATCAGGCAAGTGTTATTTTATAATACTTATCGGTTGTAATGTCATCGTATTATTAATATTGTTAACTGTTAACGGTAGGTAATGTCGCAATGAAAACACGTTATAATAATGTGCATACATTTGTGGTAAATAAGAACGAGAGTACACAAATGCCTTTTGAGCTTAGCCGGTCGCTAAATTAACTTTTGAAACGTTGCCGCGGCAAGAGCTGTACAGATTATATAATGTGTACTTGAATTAGAAAATTTTTGCCAACGTAAAATATTGCATAACTGCGCTCACCACGTTTAGTTACGATTCATTTACTGTTATTTGTAATGGAGTCCGTCGGTAGTTCAATCTTCGAAATGGAGGATCATGTCGTCACGACAAATCCCTTGCAACGTAAGCAGAGAGCACCAAGTGCCAAATATTTTTATCCGTACAGAGCTCACGTACTTCTAAGAATTATTCATAAAGGTGGATGAAGGAGGATACTACAAGCGTCTTCAAGTGGTAATTACAATTGCCTGTGAACGAACGTATGCAATGGAAACGGTCAGGTTTGACATTGAACAGTTATTGTAACAAATTACAACGGCCTGAGACTATGGCGGCCCAAGCGGCCTTGGTTGTAGCGTATGTTTGATTATTTCACACGTCACACCTACGAATTACTATTATATGACCATAGCAAACATTACACATTTATACAATTTGTTACTAATATTATGTCCTTTAATTAAATATACCTACTGTAGGTGTTTCAAAAAATGTTCAATTAAAAGATTTTGCAAAAAAAAACTATATTTAAACGTATAAATGTTTTAAATATTGTAATTAATTTTGCTAAGTTTTTATATCCTGTGACGCGTTTCATTATTATTTGGTGATGTTTTGTCGCAATAGATTTTCTCAGGCAAAAATTGATTGTTTATGAGGTCATAGCCATTTAGAAGCATGTATTATATGGGATTTGATCAAATTTAAAAATTTACTAAAATATTTATTACATTGCCTGTGGTTTTTGTCCTATTGATTATTTTATTTGCCATACAAGTAAAACGTTCAATTATAACGAATCTAAAAGCATTGATATTCCAGAAATGTACCTGAAACGTATTCATTTTGAATTTACGACATCTGTAATGTACTGTGTAGCGATAAAATGTTGACGTCGTTTGTAGCCTGTGAAATATTATTATAACGCTGACGTATGTGTGACGACAAAAAAACAAACATTATACTGTTCAAATTTTTTGCAATAATCGCTGTCACAAATAAATCGTACAGGCGGACAGCGCGGACAGTCTGTGAGGTCAAAAACCCAAGTTTATTACTAAATTTGTTGTGACATTAGCAGTATTTTTGTGTATATAAAATATTCTCGGCAGCTCCTTAACATTAACCTCTGCTTACATTCGTGTAAATTAAAAAAAAAAGCGTCCACTGTCATAATTCCCGCCCAAACTCCAATGCTCGTTAAAAGTACATAAACGTTTTGAAGTAAAGCAGCAAAAACTAGTGAGTATTATTTGATTTTACATTTATATGTATAATATAGTGAGTTTATTTTAATGAGTTTATAGATGATATTAGTTATTTGTGTCTATAATTATCTATAGCGTAATTGTATGAGTCCAGATGACGGGCAGGTGGGCCGGTTGCCAGTTCTATAAAAGTGACAAAAACGGTAAAAAATAATGATGGTCAATTTGGTCAGTGATAAATTATAAAGCAAAATTGTAAAAAAAAAACCTAAGCGTTTCTAATTTCAAGTTACGTATGTATACTGATCTATACTTTTGGGCGTAACGTTTTTAATTTTAATATTCAGGGATTTAAGCCTTTGAGTATATCGCCCCAAGGATATTTGAAACGAGGTCACGGTTTTAGAGCTAATTTTCATGTGTAAAGTGCTCACTGGTTTTTAATAGCAATAAAATTAAGTTTTAGAATGTAATAGTGAATATTGCCACGATTCCTGTCTCGCGCTAGTTTTATAGTAATTTTGTGCGTTTTAGATTTGCAAGAAGATATCAATAGAAGCACTTAATGACACATTAAATGTAAAGGTCTTAACAATTCAAAGCTAGTTACGTCTGTTTGTTTGAGCGGATCTAAATGTTTAGTTACTTCAACATCATCATCAGCGTTTGGAGGTCCACTGTTAAACATAGACCTGCCCTAATTGGCGCCCCTCATCCCGGTTCTGACACTTCCGGAGCCAGCAGTGCCCCGCTGTCACATTCAGGTCGTCAGACCACCCGTATAAAATAAATAAATATTTATATAAATAATATAACGATTCCAAACTTACCTGTAATATATTATTGTCGCGGTAAGAAATTTAAACAAACATACACATTCCCAAGTTGTATATGTGATATAACTATATGCAGTACCTATACAGCATATTCTTAAAAGCAATTTCTAATAATGAATCATTAATTTTTTTATTACCTCTCATTAATTGCAAAAGCTGGGCAAATGTCTCACCTCTTTTACGTCAGGTTATTCGTACTATTGTTAACAAGTTTTTAATATTAAAAACTGGTCTTGTCATTATAGTCATTTGTTCTTATTTTATACATATTTATTATGCAAATATATGCCTAATAACCATGTATATAATACATATTACAGTAAATAATAATTATAATGCTAAGTTTCTACCATGACATATTTTACCAACAACTGGAATAAAATAAAATATTTGTTGCAGTAAAGCAAAGGGACAGTATAAGAAATGAGATTTTAACAACTTCATGTTGCATATAAAGATTATAAAGAGTACGAGTAACTGGGCCTCGCATATTGAAGAATTAAGTGATCTATAAAAGTTTTGGGATCGCAGTTACATCGAACAGTTAAGTGAAAAAGTATTTTGTTCTGCCTTAAAAGAGACAGCTTAATGCTGTATTTAAGTTTAATTTTCAACTGCATTACTAGAAGGGACGATACTTTTGCCGCACAAGTCTCCTAAGTTACATGAACGTGAATATTTTCTCTTTATCCGAAGAGAATAAGTAGCAAAGGCTGTAACTTCACCAACCAGGAACGGGATTCTGGAAAAAGGATTATTAGTGTATAGGATTATTAGTGTTTTCTAGAAATAGGATTATTAGTTGATTTAGTGTTAACTATTAATAATACTGGTTCTTACTATTATTTGCACTGTTATTATACGTTAATCTCCATGAAAAGTTAGACAGTGTGTAGTTCGTCTATCGTGGAATTCGAATTTGACGCGTTGCTACTCATAAGGATTGAGATGAGGTCTCCTTCAAAATATACATTATGTACCTAATGTTTTTATTGTATTGATCTTGTTCTACCTATGTTATACTCAAAACTATTTCTAAATGTCTGTTGTGGGGATTATAAGTTTCATTATTTTCAGCATTAATTTATAATATTAATGATTTTTTTTCTATAATGTTGATCATTTATATTATAGATACTAAGTAATGATCAAATAAACGAAACGGAAAAAAAATACCCTTAAAATTATATTCAATACCAAAAAAAAAATACAATGCAACTACCTAAACTGTGCGAAATACGTCTTTTGTACGACTTTGTTTTTCCGAAGAAATCCACTTAAGCGAGTTGAAATATTGCATTAAAGATGGATGATATAGGTGGATGTTTTACCCGCTGTAAACAATCCGTCCTTCAAGCCAGCCCAGTCGAGGACCCTATTGTCGCTTCGTCCTCGGGGCGTCTGACTCACTGCACGCAGTCGTCGTTAAGAGGGCATTGCTCACTTGGTTACTCCCCTCTGGCGCGACCGCTGCATCAATGAGGCATTGCTTGGAAAATAAACTCGCTCGCATACTCTGTACCTGCACGCCGTGCAGCGATCAGGGCTCGCATTGTTCTACGCGGCTATATCAGCATTATTCCGAGTCCATTGTTTACGCACAAGCGTTCGCTTTATATTATTCATTGTTGTCTTTTTTTTTGTGTCGTCCTCCAATGACACATTGTCAGCCCGTTAAGCTCAATTAGGCGCACGAGGATATGTGCATGGAATTTTAAACCGCAATTACCTCATTACAAATCGTTCGCGTCGTTGTTCCATTAGAAATATTAAGCGAAAACGAGATTAATCCTATAATTAAACATCGGCCTGATTATCGTACAACAACAATAACAGCATCATAATATTATGCATACCTACATAATATTATGTTGCATTTGAAATCAGGCATGCCATGAATTAATTAAGAGTTAAGTGTTCCGAATGTGCCTAACCTGAAATTCTAACGGTATACATGGCGACGATGGTTTTAAATATAGAATTAAGATACCAGCAGCTCGGATGACATCTATAATAAGATCACGGGAGACCGATGATACGTACTGTGGGATTGCGTATACGGGTTGTTGACTTTGCCATCCATAAAAAATGCTATGACGTTATTATAGTTTTTTAAACGAATCTCACCAGTAGTACAGTTGTCTCTAGTTTATAGTTTCTATTAATTTCGAATTATTTATTTTAAATTATGTAGGTACTACACTCTGCCTACCTCTTCGGGTATTACAGGCGTGATGTTACGTTTTGTTACATTGATTTAAAAGTGCATAGACGTCTACGTCGTTTGACGCGTGGACCGCATTACCACAATATGCTTTGTCTCGTAATAATAATAATGAATATTATCATCAAGCGTTTTATTGCTCCACTGCTAGTCCTTTTTCGCAATAAGATGGATTAAAGCCATGGTCTGCCAACCTGGCAAAATGCTTTATGATGATCGGGATACGCCGTAGAGATTCAATGCGTAACTTTCGTCACATTGTTTTCCTTTGTCGTTATAGAACATGTTGTCAATATTTAAAATGCTTATAACCCCGTCAGGTGCAAAGCTGACATCGAACAACCAATTTATCACTTTATTAGATTAATATGAGAGTAATAACGTTGCACTGGATATGTGTTGTTGTAATATTTATAATATACAAAAATGTCGTATCACAGTGTTAGTGCTCGAACTCCTCCGAAAAGTCTTGACCGATTATTTATTTTGTTTTTTTTTGTGTTTATTGAGAGGTTTGAGAATAGATCGTAGGCTATTTTTTCTACCCTTAAGTGATATTAATGTTTATTTAAGAAAAATTATTTAAGAATTATTTAAGAAAAACTATTTAAGAAAAAATAATATATTTTTACATTTGGTATCAACTTTTTATATTCACCACCCCTATCTTCCATTTTTTTTATTGAGATTTCATTAGTTTTGTATGATTAATATCCAAATAATTTAACGTCATTCGTTTTTCAAATATTCAATAACACGATAGATTATATTATTTCTTTTTTTTTTCATAACCAAAATATTCACTAGAAATAATTTCTATGGCAGAATAACGTTTGCCGTGTCAGCTAGTGTTATATACGAGCACAATATTATATGGTTTTTTATTTACCGTAGTAGTAACCTGGGTACCTACTCTCTTAAACATTCATTCGCTCTCTGTAAAAGACTATTAATACAACTCTGTGTGCGCAAGATACATTACTAAATGAGTTCGTTATCGCGCATTAACAAACGCATTCCGATACACGCGGTAATCTCAAATTAATTTGTTAGTTAGATAAAGTTGTTATGTGACGTATAGGGATATTATTATTTTAGTATATTTATATTGGCAATGACTCATTGCCTATTCCATAGGAAGTATAAAGTAACTAGTTAAAAGTGGGAACACTACATTTGTCTGTCTACCTCGTCGGGGAAATACAGGCGTGACGTTCTGTATTAGTCAACCGTGACAATTCTATATTTAAATAAAATAAATACGTATCTTGGAACGTCTCCACAGACGGCCATTTGTTCCCAAATTAGGCAGCGTTTGTGCTGGTGTGACCTGACAGATGATAAACATATAATGCGATGTGTATATAATAGATATTATGTCCACTCAGACACAAAACAAATACTTATATTCATCACAAAAATATTTGATCCTGGTGGGTGGTAATCGAAGTCGTGACCCCCTGGTTAGCAGTCAATTGTATTAACGAGTGGAAAACAGATCAGTAAATTTGGTAAACTCTTGCCAGCGTTGTTGGTTGTGTTGGTTACAAGCGCGACTGCCGAACTTGAGTTCCTGGATGGTTCAGACCCCGGGTCGGCTCTTATTGCATTTTTTAAATTTCGATTCTCTAGTAGTGGCTCGAAATCTGAATATGTGCCCGATGCCCGATGTGTGGCAATAGGCTCACCATCTATTCCATAATGGGACTTAGCGTAACTAGAGAAACGTGTGCACACCACCTATTCCATAGTGGGACGTAAACGTAACTCGTGAATCGTGGGAGTATACTACACTCGTCTGCCTAACTTTGCGGAGATTACAGGCGTGAAATGATAATTTTAAATTTGGTAAACTTAAAGTTTTTTTAGGAGAGTCAATAAAAATCAATACATATGTAAGATTTTTTTATTTGTCTAATACTATAATTATGTTGAGACGACACTAGGTAGATTTATTAACTGCTCGCTAACAATTTGTAATTTTTCAATCGTTTGATCTTTAAGATGTAAATTGCCTTGTTACATCGTGTAAAGGCAAGCTTCCTACGTAATCTTGAGATTTCTCATTGCAGGAAGTAATGAGAGCTTCTTTCATGGTCTGCTTGATGCGGTAGAAATCTGGTTTCTCAACAATTGTTCTGTGACCCTCACTTTGTTACATGGTAACCACCTACCCATTCAGGAAAACTTCAATCAAGATACAATTTTGGTAGCTTGTTGGTTGTTAGTCAAATAGTCTGTAATATAGAGTATAAATAATTCAATTATTGCAAATACTTGGTAGGTATCAATAATGTATTCTACCTTTACTCGGATTCAGTCTATTCTGGACAATGGGTTGCTGGAAAATACGTTTATACAGATCTATTTCCCTATAGTATTATTATTATATTTTATGTCTACATAAATAATTAAGTAAAAAAATATTATATTGTTTTAGTATTATAAGTGTGACTATATGCGATAGATTCGTTTAAATACTGTTTTTATTAAACATAACAATCGAGAGAAGTAGCGTAATAACCAATATTAGATTGATGTCAATTTAGGCTATTGTTAAATGTAATGGGAACAGTTCACTGAAAACGAATGTAGGTCGATCGGGCCGCTCCATTTGCTTATAGTGGCAAATTCGTCGACGACCTCGGCCCGCACGTTGCGCGTGCGATATCTTATCAGAATTCGTGTGAAAACTGACCATGTACAAGCGTTGATATAAAAATGGTCTATACTTAGCCTGTAACCCAATGATGTATTTCGTTACATCATCTCTGTACGGCGATTGATATGTAAGAATAATAATGTCGTCTCCGCATTAGAATGTATCTACACAATGTTGTACTCTCGCTGTGATATTGCCAACCTTACTCGTGTTCCGTGAATACAGTCCCTAGCATCCACGTCTTTCGTTTCTGGGTCGCAACAATTAATAAAATTAAACTAACCTACTTTATTGAGTGCCGTGACAGTTTCCTTTTTCGCGCGATCGCGTAGGTGGGACTGTGTTAGTGTTACATTGAGTATGTTCTGGTGTGTGTGTGTGTGTGTGTGTGTGTGTGTGTGTTTGTTTGTGTGTTTTTTTCTCCCCTTGGCTTTTTAAAACATTTGCATGAAATACATCAACCAGCCGGATTAACCTACAGCCTCTGACACTCATGTACGCAACTTGAGGATATCCGCTTGGCCATGATCGTGTATAATTTTCGAGTTCTACTCGTTTGCATCTGAAGGATTTATAAAGTAAACTGAAAATTGAATTATTTCCGGCATTTCGTCGTGAACGTAAACCGCGGTGGTCAATTTAAAAAAAAATCCGGTTTCCAACATCATGCCTGACATCATCGTAGCTGTGATGACAAAGTGATACAATTTTAGCAACGAGGGCTGGAAATTGGGTTCATTCTGAATCACAAATTTAGTCAATAATCGCACATAGGATGCCACATGCGACATGTTATTACATTATGCGATTTGTTAAACGTGACGCGATTACGTGAGTCCGCAATTTTATGTTCTAAACATTATAAGTATGTTTTCATAAGAATTACATTCAATTTCATGTGTACTGCTTAAATCATGTTTTAATACATCAACATCACCTGTAGCACGTACCTTGTATGATTTATTTAAAAATTATGATTCATAAACTGAATTATTGCGTACGTATTATTATTATTATTAACCTGTAAAAACAAAACGTGCTCTATATTATATACATCCATATAATAAAACTAGCCGAGCCACTTACTGTCTGTAAGTACATTGGATTTATTTTGAAATATATTATGTTCTTCATTATTATTGAAACATAACAACATCACTGTGTTTCAACCTGTAGTGTAGTAGGTACATTCGAGGGAATGTTAGTAAAGGAATGTAGTGTAGTACACTACAGGTGGAAATGTGGTAAAACTTCAAAACACAAATCAAATAAATAATAATTATTATCATTATCACGTTCATTTTATCTATTAATAAACACACATTTCGCCATAAATCATTATACAGCTATTAAAAATAGCTAAACACTATGACTTTAATTGTTTAGTTGTCAGTTTCTATAATTTATTTCACTTTCCAGTTCTGTTGATCACGGTGTCGACCTGTTTCAAGGTACATAATGTCTTAAACAAACTTATAATTTAATCTTTTGAATAACAGTTTATCGATTACTTTTACCATCCCATAAGCAGCTATATATTATCTGTAACTTTCCCTCGCCACAATAACGCCAACACTATTCGCTCAGCTCCCTGACGATTATACGGGAAATGTCATTTGCCAACACGTTTGAAATTCCATATTCCGATGCTTACACGAACGAAACCGAGCGCGCGCGCATCTAGCACGAACGTACGTGATTTAAAGTGCTCATATACGAGTACACGCGTCGGTATGGTTGTTTTATGAAAATTATGGTGGTTTTATAAAAGCTACACGTTACCAACGAAGCGGAATTTAGGCTGATTGACAAATTTCGATTTTTCACCGTTCATTATCTGTCTCACACGATTATAATATCGTAATGATGATGCCTTTAATTTACAGATATAAAACTCGGTCTTAAAAATCTGAGAAGGCTCCTCGATTGATGTCCGAGAGGTTCCAATATAGCGCGTCCTTTTTAAAATGTACGGCACGACTGAAGCAGCTTGTCAATAGCAGCTTGCGGGGTTTCATTGTGTGCAGGGTGCGGGGTACGATGCTCGCTCAGCGTGGTGAACGCCCGATCCGCGCAGCTGCTGCGGACTGCGTTTTAGTACATAGTACATTGAATTGTTTTAATAAATTGACTGAGACCATTGGTTGACTAATAGGTTACAATTCATTTCATACAAAAAGATCGATTTACTATAAATGAAAATCTGCATGCGTGAAACTTAGTTTTTAAACCTAATATCACGCTTGTAATCTTCGTAGAAATAAACAGTATTGTTGGTACCAACACTTCGACTTATCAGCAGTTAACTTGCGGTTTTTAGTTTCATTTAATTCGATTGTCATCATCAATGAAACCATGTATGATGGTCTAGTCTATAAGTTTTAATGGCTCTCAGGCACTCGTAAATTATTTCCCGAGTGCGGCTACGGCCTACGATAGACGAACGACGCGAACAAAGCGACCGCACGCGAGCCGCTAACGGATGCAGTGCGATGATGAAATTGACACAGATTCTAACGCGTATTTGGTAATCAAACTACACTTTGTAAAAGTCTCGTAGGACGTATCTATCTCTGTCTCGTGCCTACCACTTGTGAGATGACCGGACATTTTCATTCCATATATTTTGTAACATTACGTAGTATTAGCTTATGGGTATAATGAAATTTATCAGGACTGTAATATTTTTTTACGCTGTTACCACGCAAATATTATTCATATATTATTTTTTATGTAATTGTCCGATTCAGTTGGAATGAATTATTCGATTTCGTCGAAATCTATTCGATTCGCCGCTCTACACTTTGACAACACCGAAACCTGAAATACACTTAGTTGAGTTTAAATAACGTTAAGTCTTCTTTTGCCAAATCGTCATTGTTCGCGAACGGGCTCGGTGCGCACGTACTGGAACGAAATTGTACTCGTGTCCCAGTTTTGGGATGCGAAACTGCGATCGTTGATTGGCGTATTACGAGGTTGCTACATTTTCGCCTTGCATTCTATTCCATGAGAATTTGCGGGTATTGCCGCCTACTGCAACCTATCGGTCACTAGGTCGCTAGTTGGCAATATTATAATATATCTATGCTAACGAAACATACATACCTACATTCGAAATGTTCAGTTAGTGAAATCGTTTTCGAATATGTGAGCGTTAGCGTGCGTTGTTATACACCGATACGTACTAATATAATATAGGTATTTCTAATACTAATATTATACAATGTATGTATTTAACATGTGAGCAAATTCCTTAAGCCCGCCGCAAAAAACCTTGCATCCAGACCGCATTATTGTCGCCCTTGCGGTCGCGCGGCGCAACCTATTTTCCGGTCTTTTATCCGGTACACAATATCCAAATCTTAACTTGTATTACATCGCTTTAACTACTTCGGTTATAGATAGGTGTTAACAAAATAAAATGTCATGTTGGTGGCAAAGGAGGCCAGAAATAAATTTCGTTTTGAAACAGCAAATGCTTATTGGAATATCCGGAGTTCGTAAATTCCTATGAATGAAGGAAAACTGTCAAGGGACCCGTTTCATACATTCTAAGCTAAACTAGATATTTTGTTGAAAAATATATTGATATAATAAGCATTAAAGCAACACGTTATGTTGAGGTTATCTAAAATGAAGTAATGCACTGGTGTAACAAAAATTTAATTTTGTTACTTTTAGAGAATATTTCAAGGCTATACTTTCAGAATTTCACTTTACGTTAAAATAACATCTCGCACATGACGCATTTAAAATACATATACGAGAACGAGGGATAAGTCCTTCCCGGACATGCCTGGCTGGCTGCCCCACCCTATTGTCGGAGTCCACTATATAATGCCGACGGCTCCTGCTACGTGTGCGTGGAAACCAGTTTAGTCGCAACAGGATGTTTTAGCCTTGAGTAGGAACATTTTTTATGAAAATGAAACTGCAAACATGAACGCCCCCTTAGCTCTCTCATGACTTTATATCCGATAAAAATTCATAAAGGAGAGGCGAGGGTACGGCGTATTTTTAAATTAGATATTTGTCGTCAACGTTATTGTTTTCGTAAGAAAAAATGTTTTGCATATCAATTGTTCTTTGATATTATTATTATATTAAGGAACATAACTCGATTCCCACCTTAGATCTCTAACTCGCATGCTCAGCAATTGCGACTAAGTGCAAAAACCCCTTATGTGACGGCCTCATTAAGAGAGGTCTATAGAGGTCCAGCACTGGACTGAAATAAGCTGATGATAATGATGACACGATTAACGACAATTCAGCGTGTCTTAAAAAAACAATTACTTAGATATAGATTTTAAAAGTTGCTAAGCTTTGGGTGGAGAGGGTTGAGGATGTGGCACAGTGTGTATGAGATGTGTTTGTGTTGTACGACAGGCTCGGGTCGGGCAGCGAGTGCGGCGGCGGGGGCTCCGGCGGCGGCGCGCCCGCTCCGCAGTCGGCGCGGGTGTCGTCGAACGGCGCCGGCGGGATGGCCGTGAGCCGCGTGCCCAGCCCGCTGCACGACGGCAACACGCCCGTCGCCGAGAACTGGTGCTTTACACAGGTTCAATACTGTCATTGTGTAATGTGTACAAATACGAACACTTACATACCACGTAATAACAAGTAGGTACACAATACAACAGACACAAATTTGGACAAGAACGAACAGAGCGATCGATTTCTTCCAGCGTCTTGTAGGAGGTCAATTAAATAAAAGAAGAAGATATGGATATATAAGTAACGTATCGTAATGCGAATATTCATGGATGTAGGTGATATGAGAGACCAAGAACTATCTCTACAAATAGGTTAGATAGTAACTGATGGGGGAGTTGGAAGCTTCCGAACCTGACGTGACTTGAGACTGAGAGGGCCTTAACATTTTGTACTCCCTGCCTACTATGTAAGAAACCTGGCGTTATGTTACAATAATAATACTTTAGCTAAACGTGTACGTTCAAGTAGCATGCCATACGGTACCTGTCACAATACAGTAGAGGTCATAACATATATCTCATACGCCTCTTTCGAGTTGATGAAAAAATCCTGTTGTCGCTGGAGCTTTCAAACATCGTCAACATTGACTAATGTATAAAGAAGCGAATCTGTTGCTTGTCGATTGTATTTACATATTAATATAACGAACAGTGCATTCGAATGTTATGCTGATTGTTTATACTAATTCGAAATAATTTACGATAATCACCCTTATTAATAATTCGTATTAAAAGGAGAGCTACAAGATAACAACGGTATTTGCTTATAAGGTGCTGAAGACCATATATAATCTCGTACGCGCTCGTTGTGCTAATATGATACTAGGAAGTAAACAGATACTTTACAATGTTTACATACACACATACATACTTGTACGTCATTCGAACGAAGATGACTCGAGCACGAATTATGGCGAAGCGCTAATAATATGCGAACTTGTTAAGTGAAAATATGTTTGTACTGAGATCCAATCGAGCCTAGATATCAATGATGCTATCCCTACTGTTAGGGTTACGGAGTTTATTTAAAATATATTCTTAACAGCTACTTATATGATAAATAATATAATCAATACATTAAGAATTATTATCGTTATTCGCATATAATAGAAGAAACCGAGCAATGTTTCTTCAAAGAACTTTGTTTAATTGTCTCGCCGTTCCATCCGAACGTTTATTGCGTTTTACTATATGTACAGTGAGTAATAAACAGAATGATTTCATTAATAGTGTGATGTTTATTGTATACCCACATAGAAACATTTGAGTCTTCAATGAATTTGAAATCGCGGGAGCTCAAGATTCGCTCTAAATGTAAAAAAAATTGAACGTGTAATGTATAGAACTAAGCATATAGGTACATAGGTACTTGGCATATTTACTATTTACTATGTAATCGCTTGTTGTTAATGTATTAATTTGTTAATTACCATCAATGCGTACGACTACATTAATGTAAATGTAAAAAAAAATGTATTATGTATATCAAAAGATGAAAAACGATATAACGTAAAATTTCAAAGGTTTTTTAAAATTCAGTTGTGTTAAAAATCATGTACGTACTTACATGTTATTATAGGAGGATCTGACAAATTGATTCAAAATTCCACATGATTATTAGAGCATTGTGCCATGGTTTACATTCAGCCATTGTTTCGACTCGAAGCAGAATATTTTCGTTATAATTATGGCCGTCAATCGGTAATCAGTATGGGTTCGTTTCAGGCCGGGACCAGGTTAAAGAAATGGGAACGACCGCAAAGCCGCTTAGTCGCCGACGCGTTGTTTACTTTTTTGGGTATTTTTTGGACAAAATATATTTAGTTCGCAAACGGCAGTAACGGTACTGATACGACAGTTGTGCTGCACGGTGGCTTATTAAGGTCGGTCGACCGT
>DWDU01001876.1:0-13732 GCA_018245575.1 Jemadia suekentonmiller
CCTATGTCCAGCAGTGGACTGAGATAGGTTGATTATGACAATGAAACAGTTATTTTATCAAAGCTGTCCGTAAGATACTTTCTAACGTTTAAGTACGATTCCTTTTGGATTTACAACTGGCCAGGGCTCTCAGAATTTCCGAAAAGAACTGTGTTTAACGCTGGGACATAAAAAACGTCAAAACGTCATAACTAAGAGAATTCTATGCAAAATTTAAATTTACAATAAAGATTTTATTTTCCATTGCAAACACGTACAAAAGTTACGACTCTAATCATTCTCGTTGTCCGACAACGTCTCAATAAAAGATGTCGCAACGAACACTGTGAACTAGTCGGACAACCAGAACTTGGATGAAAAAAATGTAAAGTTATATATTCGTAATATACATTTTCCATGATCTCAGAGTAGCGGTAGACTAGTGATTTCGATTTTAGATTTATCATCCGATTTAGTATGTGCATTGTTAATGTATGTGGACCTATATGATGATGATGTATGTATGTATATATGAATGTGCATTTTGTTTCTTCATTTAGACGATTAGGCAATTGGCTTACGTGGCGTCTGCTGCACATATCGGTTTAAGATCGATCTTTAATTGTAATTGGACTGTTTGTATGTGATAACTAACGTCAGTTCAATTAGTACAAGTTTTCAAGTAATTAGTGGACATCAATTAAGAGACGTACGCGGGCATTATCATGTATTAAATATGATTAAAATTTTAAATTGATTTCAACTGAATCAAAAGCTACCTAACGACTGGCTCGTTGGGTGAGTGTTTCCTAGCGCGACTGCCGATCGAAAGGTCTCGAGTTTGAATCGCTGGTTGAGTACTATTGGAGTTTTCTAACTGGAATTTGTAGTTAAAATGTGTAATAGCGGCTCGAAGTCTGAATTTCTGGCCGGTGTATGGAAACAGATTCACCGTCTATTCCGTAATGGGACGCAAAACTTTGAACTGTCAGAGTGTACTACACTCCTTTGCCTGTCCCTTCGGGGATTACAGGCGTAATGTTACATATGTTACAAGTTAAAATACTCAATAATAGCAACACGTACGAACTTTACGATACTAGTTACTTTTCAGAACGCATTTATTCACGGTTGGCCAGTGATGAAGGATTTGTATGAACGCCGCGTGGTTTCAGCCATTAGCTCACGTCCGCTTCAAACGGTCCGACCTTCCATGCGCATTACTCTGATTTGCATTCCGAATAGTATTATTATCTCAGAAACGACATATTGTTGTTATACATCCATTGTTACTGATTCAAGCAATGACTTTATTCAAACACGTCGCGTCTGTAAAATAATATGTATATACGAGTATGTAGATACGTATGTAAATACAATTATGTAGATTTTTAAATTTTTGTGCTCTTTGTGTAACGTAACGTAACGTAACGATATTATGGCGTAAAGATATCATGATAATCATCGTTATTATTAGCCTATTGCAGTCCACTACTGGGCATAGGTTCCCCTGAGGGGTTATGCCCATAATCCGCAAGCTGGGCATGCAAGTTGGGGTTCGTTCGTAATAATAAATTTCTTTAACATGTTCTTAACATTTTAGTAACATTTGATCTTATTATTAATTGAATGTCAGCTTGGGTTACAGTGTTATCTTAATTTGATCTTCAAAGCAGAACAACATTTAATGCAACAAATTTGTCGATTAAAATTCTATTCATTAATTATAATCATGTTTATAATATAACACCTATGTCAAGAAGCTTATAAAATCTTATTAATAAATTTTTTACTGTATATATGTCGATATACCTACTTAGGATAAATACTAAATAAAGTATTATTTAAAACAATAACACAATCATTTCATCTTTAAATATGTTAATCGACGTATTGCTTAGAACAACAGATTATATCCATTGCGTTATGGAAATATATGTAAATACATAATAATTGACTAGGAAAAACAAAATGTAAGCAGTCGTTATTCGCTTGCAATGAAGCAAGCGATTTTAGTAAATAAACATTCAGTTCACTTACGGCACACGACACGCACATGTAAATGACACAGTAACATAGTCTGAGCTCAGCGAAGGCTCCGCTGGGCGCGTTGATGAGTGTAGGGCGTTGAACCCCAGAGTAATATGCGACAGCACGACTGTAATCCATACAGTCCCCTTTAATCACACCTTCACATAAGGGCAGATTTTTTCTTAAGGGCCCTGTAAAAATCGTTTTTAAATTTTACCCCTGTTCGTAGTTTAAACTTAAATTATTATCTACTGTTCAATGAAATAAAATAAAAAGTATTAATTAGGAAACTTCTAAATACAATTATCACGATAAAACACCATTATACTACCCAATATATCTATTTACCTCACCTCGAAATTTGACTACCTCCAACCATTGTTACCTATATCGAACAATAATTTGAGTATCCTGAAGCATGTATAATCCTGAAGTATCTATAAATTAGTAAATACTAGATTCTGTTGCTTTTCATGATTCATTTTCATGATTGTGATTCAGTTGCTTTTCTCAATGACTATTGTCAATAATTTTTAGTTTCTATGTCTTCATTAGTATCACTTAATTGAAAGTATTATTATTTGAAATGTAATAAACATCTGCAATTATTAATTCATGTTTTTTCATTAACACGTATCCTAATATGGCAACCGTAAAATAATTTTCGTAACTTAATATGAATTTTTACTTCCAACTTTGGTTTTTTGACTCCTTTAAATAACAATGTTACGTTTGCTATTTAAAAGCTTCACCAGTTTGATATACTAACACAGTCTTAGGTACAGGGTTAAAGAGGGATTTACCTCATTTATTCGCAGCTTCTGTATAACTGTAATCTGAAAAAAAACCGTAAAAGGTAACATCACGACTGTAATCCTCGTAGAGGTAGGCAGAGGAGTATTGTATACTCCCACATATCAATAGTTACTCCACGTCTCATTACTGACGTTTCTGTCTGACTATTAAGCTGGTCGTGAGCCTTTTGCTCTATCCCGGACACAAATCTAGACTCCGAGCCATTAATAGAAATTTTAAGTTAGAAAGACCCAATAATGCCCCGCCCAGGAGTCGAACCCAGGACTTCTAGATCGTCAATCGAACTTGGACTACACGACCAACAAGGCCGATATAATATGCTTTCGGTGAAATTGTCACTTGCTGTTAAAATATTTTAAATCTGATTGATATGTGTCAACATGAATTAACATGGATACATGGGGTGAGTCCGCAACAGAATAGATCGTTGAAGGAGGGATGCGTTGCTATTCATACGCACGTCACCCTAGCTCGTGATACTTCTCTTTGATCACTTTCTTTCTGGCACTAAGCGTTGCATTTTCCCGCACGACCTAAATGCAATATGATTCGAAAATTTTGTCCTAGTATTTACATGAAATATACCCGTTTATGGTCCTACTTATTATGGTTTGAGCTTCAAAGGTTTCAAATTGATGTTGGGTCCTAGCATCACAATAAATTCTATTTGTGTTTGTCTGATATATATAGGCTGCAATAACCGCCTACAAAATACACGATATTTTCTCTTTTTATTCGTCAATTTGTCTATAGATAACAACTTTATAGAATTTAAAGCATTTTGACTGCCTTATTGCTCGTGTAGGTTGCAAGTGCGACTGCCGATCGGGAGTTCCTGGATTCAAATCCCGGTTCGGGCACTATTGGATTTTTTTACTTAGATTTTCTATCAATGACTCGGAATTTGCAGTTGTGCCCGATGTATGGCAACAAGCTCGCCACCTATTCCATAGTGAGACGTAAACTTAACATGTGAAACTTGGGAGTGTCGTACACTTCTCTGCCTACCTCTTCGAGCATTACGTGAATGTCACGTGAAAATTCATCCCGTTTAAAGTCTATTTAGAAAAATTATGAAGGGATGTATTTATGTTGACGAGTAAACAAAAAAATGGTGTAGTGTCTGGACAAAATACAGGTGACATCTAGGACATGATAAATTATCACATATGAAAATTCCCTGCGCACCGTACGTAATATGCGGATAGAGTCGATGGCGTTCTCTAGTATTCTGTATGTATGGGAACTTGATAAAGAAATATGAATCAATAATAATCAAGAGGGAAAACGGACGGATGTTTACAAAGAAAAAAAAATTCAAAGGGAAAGGGTTGTGGGCACAAATAGGGTTGTTAATGAATGCATGTCAACTGAGCTTCTAGTTGGTATAAAATTAAAATAATATGCTTTGTAGGAATGGTATGGTCAACAAGCATTAAGACAATGTTTTGATGCTTAGTACCCTTTGAGGCCGTTGACTGGATAAAATAAATGTTAAAGTCCTTTTTTACGCTCTGTATAAGTGAACATCGAATCACGTTCACGGTTAATTCTATGGTAAGATTTTCCCTTACGTGAAGGCGAACTGTCGTGTGTATCGCATAATATAATAACAAAAATAATTAGACTGTTTCCCTTCTATTTAGCGGACCTCAGTGCTTCATACTACGATTTATAATATTAAAGTTACAATTTACGTAACTTAGTGACAGCACACATTGAAATTGGAGAGATAATTTTCTTACGATTTTATCAGAGGTGATGATCGCGTTGGTGGTACGAGAGGCTGTGCTTTGCGATCCGTAATCTGCCCAACGTGTGGATTATGAGCATCACGCCTCGATGGAGATGTATGTCCAGCAGTGAACTGCAATAGGCTAATGATGATGATTCCAGTGATGCAAAAGGCATATGCAAACGGGACGCAAACATTGATATTTTTCGATTGTAAAATGTGATCTTGAAAAAAAAAAAGAAAAAAGGTATTGCACAATGTTTGCCTTTATGGCGCCGTGAATTCAGAAAATAACCTAAAGGCTGAATAATCAGAGTGTTGCAATGTTTTTCTGAGCTCCACGAAAATGTGGAAAAATAATACAAAATTTGCCGTATCAATATTAATGAAGCTAACGATCTGGCGGGCACTGCGTCGGATGTGAAAACATTACTTTAGTTATTTGCAAATAATCGAATGTAAAATACGTTCCGTTAATAAAATTGGAATTGAATTTCACAGGTAAATTTTTTTAGTTTATAATTTTGGTTTGACCGGATGTTATTTTTCAAAACGAGGGCGTAATAATTTTGATGGTGGGATTTCATATAAAGGTAATGTTGTTTCATTTATAATATAATATTAGCCATCTCTAACGTTATACATATTTTTGATATATTTGGTACTCGTACGATATTCCATTCTACTGACGACGATTCTCAAAGATGTTTAAAGTGCATAATATACGAAAATAACTACCCTATTAAATGAAAGGGCGTTTTAAAAGATATAGCTCCATCTCCAGTGCTCTCGGCGCAGATAGCATAATTGCATTCCATCGTCGGGATTATATCTCGCTGCTAATTATTCTCTCAAGTTCAACACTTGATCCTTGCTCTGTTATATGGAGTTTTTACGGCTTGAACGCTCCGAGCTCCGAGCATCTCGAGATAATTGTTTGATTCAACGGATTAATTATTTTCATTTTGGATGTTTTCTGTTACAAAAAGCATTTATTATTTCAAAGTCATGCCTAGTCCCTTATAAGGTAGGCGAAATGCACCGAGAGCAAAATATCTGAATCCTTATAGACCTAACTTTGATACTTTTACATTAATCAGTCTCTTCATAAACGCGTATCGTTACTGTGACATATGACTCCACCATGAGCTGGTATCTGACCTATTTGGTGAAGTATAAAATAACAGCTTTAGTTGCATTTATTTGAATTGCAGTAATACCTATTAATACCTAATAATTGGGTTATGACTTCTTTTAGAGTAAATTATTTTGTATTATAATGATGTAACGTAACATCACGCCTATTATCCCCGAAGAAGTAGGCAGAGGAGTGTGGTACATTTCAACGTTTCACCAGTTACGTTTACGTCCCATTATGGAATAGGTGGTGAGCCTATTGCCAAGCACCGGGCACAAATCCAGACTCCGAGCCAATATTAGAAAATAGTTATATATATTTTTATAGAATATAAAAATTCTATAGTGCTCGACCCGGGAATCGAACAATTATATTATAATGTTTTATGTAATTTGTGTTGGGTATGTAAGTAACTACAGTAAGAGAAGAAACTTTCCAATTTAGTTTGGATAGGTATAAAAATGACTGTGTCAGCATAAACCATTCAATCTAAATTATTTTTGCTTGCTACTATTAAGCAATGGTCTCTCCTGTGACTGTTAATGGATAGAAACTTTGTTCACCTTAGAATTTCGAAAAAGTGTATCAAAATATTCGAAGGCTGTCAACCTGCGCTGCGTTCGTCTAAGGTTTTCAGAATTTTATTTTATACAATAAGAAAGAAGATTCAAGTGCAGTAGTGGAACGATAATGTAGGTTAAAGATAAATGTATAACAAATTTATTGCGAAAATTGAACTCCAAATCCAAGCTCCGAACCACTACTAAAAATTTAATCTTGAAATTGCATCATATCATAATATCATTCTATGTGCTACGAAATTACAAATACTAAAACGTACCGATTGGAGACACTACGATATTAATAATAAGTTAGTATTTTTTTCCATTTGTCATTGTCATCGAAATAATTGCTACCTACGCCATGTTATTTCAATCCAGTGGATTTTAATATATCAGCAAATCCA
Organism: Jemadia suekentonmiller; assembly: GCA_018245575.1. Taxonomy (NCBI): domain Eukaryota; kingdom Metazoa; phylum Arthropoda; class Insecta; order Lepidoptera; family Hesperiidae; genus Jemadia; species Jemadia suekentonmiller. The sequence goes on from DWDU01001876.1 coordinate 6,667, forward strand.
GTCGTTAGCTTAAAAGTTCCGTTTCTTGCTATTTACATCTAAGGTTAAAAGTAAAATGAACCCTGAAGATCCGAATTTATCGTCTCTTAAACTCACTAATGGCTTTAAATCATTTATGAATTTTCGCCTACTCCTAGGAGTCTATTACGATGGAGGGTTTTCGAAAGCCATTTCGATTATCCTCAGGATATACTCCTTAATTTTCACAATGACAGGAATAACGTTTTTCATTTTTATCTTTCCTTCTAACATAAGACAGCCTAATCTATATGTGCAGATTGAATGTTTCTTATATGTGTTTCAATCTTTATTCACTCAAGAGAGGTATTACTTGAAGTACTTCTCGAATTTAACAAGCATTGATAAAATTCTGCAAATGAAACATTCTTTGGTATCAACCCAGTTATTGTATACCGTGATTGTAGTAATATTGTTCAGAGCCTCAATTACTCTGTTTAACGTATTGAAAATAGGTTACAAAGTGAACGTTATTGTTATAAATGTAGTAGTTCTGATGAATATTATACATTTTATACCGAAGTTGATGGTATTTGATACATTATACCAGCGCGTGCGATGTCTCAGAAAACATTTTGAAACCAAGGTTTTTGAGCAATATTCTACAATGTTGGACCAACAAAAAACAGTTCAAATAGACAGGTTGAAGAAATGCTTGTTCATATACAATGAGCTACACCATAACTTGAACGATAATGATCTGGGGTTGCAAATTGTGGTAAATATGGTAGCGATTTATAAGCAAGGAACAGTGCAAATTGCTCGGTCCCTACTTTAATAACTTTATTTCTTTCAGTTTCTTCTGTCGACGGCTGCTAGCTTTCCTAAACTAGTAATATTGCTACATCAAATTATCAGTTATGTTGTACATGTAAGGTTGCAAGTGGTTCGATTATAATAACATTCGTCACGAAAATTCCATTAGTTACCTTAATGTTAAAATATATGTACCTTATAATAAATTGCAGGGAGACACCATGAGAGCATTACATATATTTGCGCTGTTTATATATTTTTTGTTAATGCAGAGCTTGCCAGCATTTTGTGTTGAACTGATATATATCGAAACCGAAAAAATTCGGAGACTCTTAGCAGACCGGATCACCTCGACACAAGGTATGCCACAGAAATAATTCCAAATGTTAATTTCCTAGCCAGTTCTTTTCATAGTGATTCAAAACTCATTACAAGGCATTAAGAAGGTTTCGTTCGTTTACTACAGATCATGAGCTGAAGTGGGAGATTCAACGTACTTTCGATTGCATTTCACTGCGTCCTTTCAAGTATAAGATTATCCGCATCATCTCCTTAGACTCCACTCTGCTGATCAAATACATCGCCTTGTGCATCAAATATGTCCTTGTCATTGTTCAATTTGTGTGGGCTTAGGACTAGAAATATGTAATTATGTTTATACTTTCTAATAACAATTCAATTTAAGTCTCTCTTCTCTGTCAATGTTTCTCTCAAGATATTAGCGACTGGAATTACTTCAGCATTAAATTAACTTATTATTATACAACAACATGACAATTAAAACAATGTAATTATTTATTTTTAACATAAATATACAAACAATATCCTTTATAAAAATAATAATATTTTTTATATATTCCGTCATATTGAGAATTTTTAAAATTCTGTTAAGCAGAATAGCTTGTTTCATTTTTTCTGTTATTTCAACGCACACATCTGATAGATATCATGTCATGTCATATTCTGATCGATCCTCCTGCACTGTGGTTAAACAACACATGTATTAGAAATAGGTTTTATTGATATTAGCACAAACTATATCTGTTGGTTGGTTGACGCAAAATGAAGCTGACTTTTATTGACCGGTTACCGGATCAATGATTAAGCCCGGATCTAAAGAAATAAATATACTAAGTACTAATACTCGGATATTTTATTTATTTTCTGTGAATTCATTTTACTAATACACATTGACTGCCTCGTTGGTCGTGTTGGTTGCATGGGCGACAGTCCATCAGGAGGTCCTGGGTTGAAATTCCGCGTCGGGCACTACTGGATTCTACTAATTTAAATTTTAAAGTACTGGCTCGGAGTCTATAGTGGGACGTAAACGTAACTGGTGAATCGTAGGAGTGGTATACATTCCTCTGCCTACTTTTTGGGTATTATAGCCATGATGATATGTTATTTCTACTAAACTGTTAACATAACATCACGCCTGTATTTTTGTGAAGGGTTAAGTAGAGGAGTGTAGTGAACTCTCGTAAACTGCCAGTTATGTTATACGCGCTATCATGAAATGGAGGGTGAGCCTATTGCTGTACAGACTGTGCGCTGTGCACAAATTCAGACACCTTGTTTCCAAGACATTCATGATCAGAAATTTCAAGCTAGAAAAAACCCAAATAAAACTTTCCGACCAGGGAACTCAAACCCGACCTCTCTCGACTAACGAGTCAGTCAGTTTTATTAAAATATTTCACAAATCTCACATTACAGAGCACTAGTGAAACGTTGGAGTCTACTGCACTCCTCTGCCTACCTCTTCGGAAATTATAGGCATGATGTTATGTTACAGAGCATTTAATGCATCAATCCCATTCTGCGAGCTCCCCATTTGCATATTGCATATTCGTTCAGCCGCCGTCGGGGGCAGTTAATTCATATCTATACAATGTATTGCAATGTAAAAACCTACGCTGGCACCGGTGTCCATTCTCCATCTGTTTCAATGTGTTCGAAAACAATGTTGTGCTTCAAATCCATTAACGTGCCCTGAATGTTGTTACCGATGTACGGTTGGCAACGCAGCATCCGAAGCAAATCTAGTTAATTCGACATGTAATTCGAACCTTGCTGTAACAAAATAAGGTTGATTTTCTATTGAATGTTAATGATTTGAAGTAGATAGTTGCGTGGCGATTAACACTACAAATTTGGACTCTTGGACAGTCGTTTCGCGGATAAACAATACGAGATATGCATATCGGCTTTTCAACTCGAGTGCTCTATGTTACGTTCATGCTAATGTTGGAACGATTTTGGCGGTCCGCGACGTACGGCACGAAACGTGGGTAAAATCTATTTTTAATATTTTAATAGTACGTACATAATAATGTAGTCTAATGTACATATTTATATTACGAACGAGACATGTTAATGTTGAATTACAACTCGTATTTTAAAAAGTATTGTCAGCGATGTAGTATATAGCGCGATCATTGACGCTTTATAGAAGTCATTAATTCTCAGCGGAGTTTTCACGGCAGTTTTAGGTCGTCCAATAGAAGAACTAATACTAAATTGTGTCTTTAAAATGTCATATTGGAGAGTTATAGTATACTTCCACAATCCCTTCTGAGGTAAGCACATAGTACCACGTTCCAAATATCTCGAATTATATTAAATAGTTGAAATTGCAAAAAAAATAATTGAATATTCAAGTAAACGTCTCAAATATGTTTACTCTGTAATCATAGTCCCTACCATAATAACGAAGTATGGAATAGTATGAAATATTATTGAAATGTAAACATCCGATCGTGATACGGCACAGATATCGGAATTTCCATGAATAACTGAATATGTCAAAAGGTAAACGCTATCTTGGATCAAAAGCCCTTTCATAAGTTGAGGGCCCTTAGAAAATAGTTGTGATGTGTCATCATATCCCTTTACACAGGAATGTGAACGGTGTTCGGCCGTAATAAAGTTGTATTTTCAATGAACACGGGTATCGAGTAAGGCTCATGTCGTATTTCCACTGTGTGAAAAGTTTTTACAAGTTATTATGAAAAAAAATCATCCAAGGATATATCCCAGACTCGGTAAAGCTTATATTATGGTAGCCAGTCAGCAGATAAAAATTACATTATACTATGTCATCACGCTAGGTTCCTTACGGGGTACACAGAAAGCACAGATTCCCAAATATCCTTACGAAATACTTACAATATACTTACAAACTTGACGCACTTCTTCTGTATATGTACATTAAATAATAGTAAATAAATAAAAGTTATTCCAAGTCGACAGTAAATTTACAACAGTTCAGCAAGCATGGCCTGTAGCAGGCCAATACTGGTTAATTGATATTCCACGGTCAGTATTTTACACCTGTTAGCCGTTGTTGATCTGTTGAGCTTTTCTGGTACATTTTGCCTTCAAATTAACCAACGTAATAAGTATACGCGGTAATCCACGAGAAATCTCCAATGAATTTTCTACGATGGACGCAACATAAGTACGATTTAATGCAAATTCAAATGTCATTTATTCAAAATTAGTTCATTGAAAGACTTTTTGTACGTCAAAATGAGATCTTGAGCCTCGCTATGGAGAAGAAGCGGCAAAGCAAAGTCTATTTGTGCTAAAAACTCTTTATTTGATATCTCACGGAAGACAAAAAGTTCTTACGTGTGTTTGGATTAATGTACATTATGTACCAACTTTCCTTTATCTTTGTTTAAATAGATGTTAATATTCTTGGCCTTTTTTCGTGCTGTACTGGATGGGACATACGCGTCATAGACACTTATTGTTTAGTAATATCGCAATTCAAAAATATCTTTTCTCGCCTGCGCTGAATGCATTGGTCGTGCTTACGTCAGTCATTTATGTATGAATGTATAGAAATCTCGCAAAGGGTTCTTTCTATTTTATGTCGCTTTGTATGACACACTTTAATGACGTAATTTAATAAATGTTTTTCACAACGCTGCTGAGCGTTGGATATAAAATATTTTTCAACATGAAATCTATATTTTATTTATAATCCTGTAGGTATGCTTACGCATACTTTTAATGGGAAGTCGTTGTATTACGTTCATTGCTAGCGATACATTACAAGGTTTAAGGGCTTACACCCTAACAACGCTATGTGGCTCATGTCAGCAATGGTTTTTTCGTGAAATGAACTACATACTAAGATAAACTAAGAATGGACTTATTACAGTTAGATCGCTTTTGTTTACTTTTTGCTCAGCAACTTGCCTGTACACAAATTACCTTTTTAAAGAGTAAAATGACACTTGCTGTAATTGTGAAGAGATCCTGTAAAACTTGCACTGTTAGAATATTCTCTAAGGTATGTGCAATCTAACAACCCGCCTTTAATCGCGTAGCACACTGTTCTCTTGTAATTTTGAGATGAATCTTCTTGTATCTAACAATGAAACGATAAAGTATTTCATAAAGATCATGGAACATTTTGCAAGATATTTATATTAAAAACAGAAGATCGGTGTTCGATGCTATAAAAACATGAAACAAAACTTAAAAAATCAAAGGTTCAATTTAATCAGAACTTTTCAATTTAACTCTTTAACCTAGCCGGTGGTAGTTATAAAAAATTCAATTGTCAGTTTTTGAGTGATTTATAGGCATATAGAAAATAAACGTATTTGATTTTATTTAATTTGATTTTTGTGAAGCCTACTATGTAGCTGATTTACCTAAGTAAGGTCTAGGACGTAGCCGATGTATTAATTTAATTAGGACAACAATTTTGTACGTTTGCCTAGAAAGTACTTACTTCTACACTCTTTTCATTTGAATATTGGGCCTCCTATGTAGCAGACGTATCAATATAGGGTCTACGGCGTAGCCGATATATCTGAGTAAAGTCTACGACGTAGCCTGCTTGTCTAGAAAGTAACATAACGTCTGTGATTCCTGAAAACGTAGGTAGAAAAGTGGGGTACACTCCCATTATTCATCACTTACGTTTACGTCCTACTATGGAATAGGAGGTGAGCCTACGCACTGGGCATAAATCTATACCGAGCCACTACTAGGAATTTCAAGCTATAAAAATTCAGCACTCCTCGACCCAGGAATCGAACTCGAGGCCTAAGGACCAAACAGTCGACTAATAAGGCAATCAAGAATCTTGAATAATAAATACCATGAAAAATCAGTATGTTTATATGATTTTATAATAAAGCTTTGAGGTCATTTATGTCATAAAGCTCTATATTTTAACTACTTTGTTGTTTTAGATAACTTACATTGTTGCATGTTTAATGATGGCCACAGCTTGATAAATGGTTCTGTACGTGTCATTAATTGACGTGTTGATTAGAATCGAAACAATTATATGCGATTTAGGTTTATTTACATTGTAATGTAGGCACGTAAATGAAATCGTTGAGTAATAATGAATGCAATAAACTGACACTAACTTATATTAATGATTTATTTGAGTTATATTAAGAAATAATATTGTATGGTTCTTAAAATGCATATTTTGGTCAGTTTCTTATATGTTTTTCTTTTTTAATATTTTTTACACAAAAAAATAAAAGACAACAAATTTAAGACGTCATGTACAGTAGCCAAAGAGATTTCTTTTAGCGGTAAGATGAATGGTAAGTTGATCATTTGAAGTAATAAATTTATAAATGCATAAAAAATAAAATATTATTTCATAATGAGAATAGTTTCTATTTGCGCGAAAATATATATCGGGCTGCAATACTGTAATGATGTCAACGAGTACTCTACCAACAAAAAAATTGTGTAGTTTTAATTATATTAAATTAAATATTAAGAACCGATAACCATTTCAGTAGACATGTTCTGGAGCGCAAACTAAGACCTGACAAACGTATCATAAGACGCCACCAGCTAAGTGGAGTGACGATATACACAGTGGCTGGCAGCGGTTAGCTGGAGATCGAGCTCAGTGGCGTGCTATTGGAGAGGCCTATATTCAGTAGAGGACGAGAATAGCCTGATGATAATGATACTGACGATGACATGTTATTATTAATATTGTAAAGAAATAAGATTCGATTAATTGAAACGGTCGATACGAAATATAATTAGACATAGTAGAAAAAGTTTTTGTGTTATTTTTATACCGCGTGGTTATTGCTTTTAAGTATACAAAAAACAATTTGAAACGTTAAATAAATTTAATTGTCTCGTTGGTTGTGTTGGTTGCAAGTGCGACTGCCGATCGGGATGTTCTGGGTTCGATTCCCGGTTCGGGGACTACAAAAATGTTCTAATTTAGATTTTCTAATTTATATTTTCTAGTAGTGGCTCGGAGTCTGGATATGTGCCCGAT
>DWDU01001877.1:0-13729 GCA_018245575.1 Jemadia suekentonmiller
TTAAATGAGATTTAAACGCCATGATTTGTACAGTAATGTACTGAACATATTGAGTTGAATAAGATATATGAACTTGGTTCCTACAAATCAAGTTTAAAAACAGAGTTAACTATTAGTTGTGGCATATTTTGTGGCAACCACAGATAAACAAACACTTCATTTTTATATCGGATACTAAAAAATTATAATTCTACTTTCATTGAATCCAAAATTTCATAGCTCGCTTCGAGATAAATGTTTGGGAAGTTTTGGATTGTTTCTGAACAATCAGGTTGGGGTCATCGACCAATCGAGGCTGATAGTTAGCTACTAAAATAATAGTTTTATGAATAAATGTGACTTGCAGTAATGATGAAATAAAACATGTAGCGTATGAATTCTGCTAACCCGCATTTGACCAACGTTGCAAACTATGGACTTAACCATTCGATGCCAAAGCAAGACCTGTGCATAGGAATAAAAGCATGGATGGGTTAATGACGTTGCCGATCGTTCGTAAACCTATTTATTTGTCCACTATTATATCCTTATAAAATGTAAGGGGGAAAAATGTTTTCTTCAAATATTTACTACCAGCGGATTACATAACATTCTTACACTCGGCCCCAAGTAGAGTGAGTGTGGGGGCAGCCGGTATGCCAAGCATTCGTATTCTACACAAACAGTGCTGAGGAAAAACACAATCTTCGTGTAACAGTTCCCGTATGTACGTACAGGCGTAACGACTTTTATGTTTTATTAACAACTTCAATCTGTTGGTTTTTAACATCAAAAAGCAAGTTATTTACATTATCACATAACTTGCTGGTTACGTGAAACAAATCACAAAAATGTAGGTAATATTATATCGCGAATGCATAATATTTTATCTTAACAGCATCTCCCTTGGACAAAATCCACTATGATCTTATTTATTTCGCAAGATAAGTGAATCTTGGTCTGACGCGGCATCTGCACGCGTAAAAAAATCAAGTTGTATTTTGTAGTATCAAGCTCGACTTCTCTATCACTTATGTCATCAAAATCTTCGTCCTTAGCCCGTTTAAGTCCACTACTGGACATAGGTCTTCCCATAGGATTTGTGCCCATAATTCCCACGATGGGCTTGTGATTTAGGGATCTCAGAGCACGGCTTCTCGCGCCGCCTACGTTCCTGTCCATCAGTGGGCCGGGGAATTTAGCTGTGCATAGGCAGACCGCGCCCTTTCACGATACCAGCGCCGACCGACAGTAATTGCCCCTTACTACGCACTAGCGTCCCGGCATATTGTCGAGGGACGTATTCTTTTAGCACCCCAATACGGATAACTAAAATAAACCAAAAATTCATACGGATACGTTCAGTTTAAGAAGATAATATTTTGATAAGAATGTATCTGCTATAATTGAGTAATAATGTTTCAGTATTCAAATATCGAAGCACTTTAATCTACTTCCAAATCGCACCGCTCTCTACACGAGATGAGTCAGCTGTTATTGTCTATTAAATGATCCGAACCGGTTACAAATGTTTAGAATATCCGCAGTTATATAAACTGTTAATGTGTATCAATAACTTTTTATGTATCAACATTGTATATTTAGATACAGCGTGGGTAAAATTGCGTGAACCTTAAGAGAGGTCTTCTTAATTGGTTAGTTTATTAAAATATTAAAAGTTGTTTTTAAATAAACATAAAAAACGTATCATCACGCCTTAGTCACCGATAAAACATGTAATTGTGAGTTTTTTTATGAACATAATTGTATTAAACAAGTGTAATAATGTACCAATAAAGGCTTGTGATAATTTCAAATTGGCTAAATCCATTAAGCTCTGACATAGGCCTGCCAATTATCTCTTATACGGTTTCATCCTTTAGGAATCTAGCAGTTAGAGAAACACAAAGTATAGCTCACTCCATTTCTTTTTACCGTTGCGCTGGAAGATTCATTCAAACTGATGGAGTGGAAATCACTGGGGGTTAACATCGATGGTGAACAACTCGTACTTCTCCGATTTAGTACGATATAGCGATCCAGCGGAATCGTTGGATGACCTCAGTACTAAGGGCAATGACATGTTTAGATACATATACCTACCTACGTGAACAATTTTTTCATCCAGATACCTTACAAATACTTTAAGGTCATCATATAAAAATATTTTGTGTGGGTAGAAATCGATCCCACGAGTAGCACAGCAGTCACAGTCACTAACCATTCTACCCACAGCTCAGCCATACCTATTCTCAAATTCCTTCGCGATCATTTATTGCTTAACCTCTTGAGATGCGCATGCCAGCTGTAAACTCAGTATATCAACCTGAAAATTTGCTCTGTTCACGATCAATTAGAATTTCGATTGGTAATCTTGATCACAGATCACTATAAAGATTGATAGAACGATAGATAGATAGATAGATCTCATGAGAACGGTTATTTACAAGTGATTCAGATACGAGAAATAGTGTAGGGCCGAAACATGAATGACAAATCAGATACACATTGGGAGTGTTAATAGATACAGATGTCAAGGGCCAGCAGAACTCCCCAATTTTGACCAAATATGAGTCAGATGCTGGTTACAAGGAAGTCAAAATTCTCCGAAACCATATGAGATTTGTGCTTGCGATGTTTATTATTCAGTGTTCTCTACCTACAACCTAAAGGCATTATATATAGTTATAATGTAGTTCTAGAGTCGTTGATCATTGGCTGGCATACAAGTGAAACCCGGCAACCAGAGCTGACTAAGAGCGAGGAATTTGGAGTGGAAAATATGAAAATTTTAAAATAGTGTAGGCGCCATGTTGCGGCGTACACAAAGCGTAAAAATAGACAGCTCACTCTTTGTTAGTACGTGAGTATTGTCTGTCATCGCGCGCCGATATATTGTTCGTTGCCCGATGTGTAAACACTGCGCGGCGGCCGGCGGGCGCGCCCGTTTTCATACTTCTCTAATACCTCCCGCAACACCATCATCATCATCCGCAGCACCGGCAGTTCTCATTTCGTTGTTCCGCAAGAATCTCCTGTTTCAGTGAGTACGGGTAAGGCCGTAGTCCGCGCTCTGTTGGCCAAGTGCGCGCTGAAAAATTTCAAACGCTCTGAAGAACAGTAAATACAAATTAAGGTTATGTAGGTTTCCCTACAATGTTTCCTTCTACCATTGCAGCTAACACTACTGTTTAACTACATATGAATAAATGTACATAACGTAATATGTAAAAATCATCTGATTTTCTAAAGTGTTTGAAAAGTTCAAACTAAGAACGATAAGTATACCATAAGATTCGAGACAAAATCATGCTAACTATTGTGTCCTTATATAGCAATATTCTTTGATGTAATATCGTGCATTTCGCTCTTGTTAGTCCAATACGTTGTCGGCGATATTGGACCTTGTTATCTCATTGTTTATACCACTTCGACATAACTTTATGTATTTTTACTGTTTATTCTGGACTCGCGCCAATTTCCCTCAACACAACGGGAAAGTGTTACGCTTTTCAAATAATTTTCCTTATCCCATTACCTGGAGTGAAATTTAAATTGTGTTTTTTGTCAAAACACGTACATGTGTTTTTTCATATGCCCTTGATCCGTTTTATTCCAAAACGTAAAATAATAATAGGCAATGTTTTGCGAAAGAACCATTGGAAAAAACATCGCACTTCGGTTACGACTTCACTTTTCTGCAGTATTTTAACGGTATTTTAACTAACAGTATTTTAACTAACAAAATAGTTGACTACTTGTCTTGATACCAACACTCTCATCGGTTTGGGCTATCGTACTGCGAACAGATTTAAAATCGAATTGTCTAGAATGATTCCTGAATTCGCACTCTTAGTTTTTTGCACGTTCCTAGTTATTTATTATTATTATTGTTTGGCCTGTGCCTATTATTGACTATAGTCTGAACCCTTTAAAAATTGAGAGGATACCAGTATACCAACCAGACCAGGAGACCAATTTGGATATCATACTGACAAAGAAAGCGTGGTCAGTTCCGTGTCATCATCAGACAAGGTCTGAATACATTGTTGAATGGAGACCTGTCCTAACGTCCATTCACCTTCTTTAATGGGCTATTTATATTGTAAAAACAGGTCCACGGAGTGAACGTTATAAAGGTAGACTTTTCGACGAACATCAGTAGCATTCAAACTTAATAATTAAATATATATTACCGCTGCTGGACCATTAGTTCTATGTTAGTTTGCGTGGATCCAAGTGACCGATAGTAAATTTCCACATTACACATGATAAGTTTTAATGTGTTGTGACATGTATCGGTGAGGGTACATAATCTTAAAGAACTAATCCCTTGTGATCAAACGATCGCGAATACAAATAGATCACTTGCCGGCGCATTTATCATTAAAGTTATATATTTATATATACTCATACATTGGATACTATTTAGGCTGGTGGAGGAGTTAAGTGCGAATCTTAAACACGACTGCCCAGCGTGTGATTGTGGGCAAAAACCCCTTAGAGGTTGCCTGCTCGTATGTCCGGCAGTAGACTAGTGCAGAGAGACTGTGTGTGTGTGCGTGTGTGTGTGTGTTATAGACGAGTTAGAAGTCAATAAAACCGATAAGTTATTTTTGATACAGCCCTTATGATGATAGGTAAGAGTATTGAAACTGTTAGCAAGAGAATATAAAAACAAATCATTGATGGTAGAAGTACAAGGTTTCAAATTACAACCTTACAGATTTGACGTGGGTCTGTCCTATTCTCTAATCGCAAGTTGAAATTTGTATAGGTTTCATAGTGTAATGAATTGTTTTTTTTCAGAGGTGACTGGCAACGTATTCGGCGTGCCGCTGGCTCAGTGCGTGGAAGCGGAGAGAGCACTGCGGAGACAGCAGCACGGGGGCTCCAGGGCCTCGCTCGCATCGCTCGGAGCCCTGGACAAGGGGGATGACGTAAGTAAACTTAAAATATCTCCATTTTAATTCGAATACAAAAACATTATTAAAAAAAACTAGCTCTAATTTCTCATGCATTATTTTTTTTTTGCTAATGATCAAGTTAAACCTGCTTTATTGGTCAATCATGGGAAAAGTTTTTATTCTACTGCCCAAAAAGAAAATCTTACTTGGCATTAAATAAGACTAGCAAGGAGCTAAACATTTAAGTAGCTCATTAGAGCGTTGAGAAAGTTACACGTATTTGCTTCTGAACAGCTGATCATGGTTGTTTTCAAACATTCATAAGCAGCGGAGTCAGCTTCAAAAAAATAACTATCAAAATTAATGTACAGACATTATTTTTAATACGTAGATCGCGAAAGCGGCCAAAATAACAAGAGCTCCGTATCGGTGAAAGCTTTTCCGCAATGTTCAGGAACAGAGGTCACCGCTCAGCGGTCTTGTAAACGCCAGTGCAGTTTGGCATTCGCCATTTGAGAGCTCAGAAATAGTTCGTGAGTTCGCAGCCAAGACACGTAACGTTGTTGTATGACGCGCTCGCGGCCTGCACCTGGGGCTATCCACCAATGTGCTCCCAGGTTTGCCCACGTGCACCGTCACGGGTGGGCAAGCGAAGCGATACGGAGTAATTCATCCACTTTTAAATATCGAAAAATCTATTGATAATCATGTGTAAAAAAAATTCGAGTGTAACTTTTTTATAGCCAATGGCTCGCGATTGAATACAACTCAACTTGGTGATAAGAGTGATGTAGGATTTTAAATATTGTGTAACATGTTGATATGACCTAATATTCTACAAACTTTTGCGTTTAACTCCAAAGCTGGCGTTCTGCTTGTTATAAATCAGAAAAATTTTAGGTTCATTAAGGTTAGGTCACGTTATTTTTTGAAAATTGTTCTTAATTATAACTATATTACTGTGGATCAGGCTCCATCTTATTGAAGAAAATTAAAGAAAGACTAGATTTATAAAAAAGAATTGTATCAATCGACATTTTCTGTTCACTATTTTATTGTCCTTGTAATTAGTAAGAGCGTTGTTGATTATATCGATTTTTTTACCAAAAATAAGAACAACCGTAGATTCATCGTCGTTGTAATTATATAATAATGATAGTGTTCTGGGATAGTTAGTTCATGTAATCTGATTCCTAACTAGACTACGGGTAATACGAAGATAATTTCTTACCCGGAAACAAGACCAACACTTTCTCATCACGGAAATTTCTTTACATCACAATTGGGAATTGAACCGTCAATCTTCGCTTTCGCCATCAGGGCCATTAACAACTGAACCATCAAGGAAATCCACAGATAGATTTACTTCAAAACAATACTTTACTTATATGTATAAGTACTAACTTCAAAACAATACTTCCCTTACATAAGTACTGATATATCACATGATGACATTGCATCTATAGTTGACCTTTAGTGGGCAACCAAAACGGTCTCGGTTCAAAGAACATTTTATTAATATACTCTCGATATCCGATCATAATAGAACAAGCCCGTTCCTTAGCAGTTTAATGAGAGAAGAAGATATAAAGAGGGAGAGACAAAATCCTAACAGTTGGTCGCCAAATTAAGAGGTGACCTGTCCGCCTGGACGTTAACATGTCTAATCCTGGGATGATATTTCTGGTCTCACAAATCGAGCAGCCGCTGTAACTATATCGAGCAACAGGGCGCTAATTATTGCCACATTGTATGCCCGCGGTAAGGTTTCGTGGTAAAAGTGTCGAACAGGTTTAAATATAAATTGTGTTATAGTGACCAGCCGATAGGTAAACTGCATATTTGACTAGTTTTTTGGTGCAGTGATTAGTGAACCTAACTCTTGCGTCGGGGGTCGTGGGTTCGGTTCCCACCCAGAACAAATATTTGTGTAATGAGTACAAGTATTTGTTCTTTGTCTGGGTCTAAAAAATAAAAAAATATTTGTTTACTTTGTATATGTTTACATGTATATATGTATGTAGTTTATCAGTCGTCTGGTTACCATACCACAAGCTCTCTCTACGCTTACTTCGGGATCAGATGGCCGTGTGTGGAGATGTCCCGAGATACCGAATGTTAATATACATTGTCGTATCTTCAATCGCCAACTACTCATTGGTCAGTTTTGTCACTTTGTCTGCAATAAGTAATTGCCGAGCCGTGCACAATGCGTGACATTATGTTTACGGCGTCATTTTATGGCTGTTTGGCTGGGCTCAGCGCTGCTTCTCTCGCTCACAATATTAAATGTTATGGTGAGTCTTTATTATATTCTCAACGATATTTAAATCTTGTAAAGCGTGCACAGTGTTTATAACGTAAGACCAGCAATGGACTGAGATAGGCTCACGATGATAGTGGTATTTAGATATGTGGATCTCATCTGTTTTAGGACTGTTCAAGACAAAGGTGAATAGGCTTTTACTCAGCGTACGAAGTCTGGTTTAGGATTCTTAGCTTCCTATAAGACAGGATTATGGTCAAAAGCTTTCCTATCATCTAATTGTAAAAGGTATATGTGTACAATATACAGTACTCCAGTCAGAAATGAAGTTCTTTAAAGCATTTTCTTCAACTCCTAATGTGATTCGATATTAACATTTAATTTCATATTTGTATATTTTCGTCGCGTAAGGAAAAAGCGTTATGCCCCGTTAATATGTAACGTTTGTCCGATCCGACTCAAAATTATTGTTTTCGGTATACGGGTTGTTATCTGGGTATGGTTTGGTCTTTGATTTGTGTCCCTAGTATACACTGCGAAACAATATTCTTTTAATTATTCACTAGACTAACATAACGTTTCGATTTGAATATTTTATACTAATGAAATTAAAATTAGTACAGTAATTAATAACATACACGTACATTCATATATAAGTTAAGAGCGTCAGCATTTATCACAAGAAATTATGTCTTACATCTGTGGGCGTCTCGCGTGAGAGGGGTTCGATCAACAAGGCGATAAGTCAACGTAACGACAGCATCGGACTGCGCTTATGATTTATATTCGACCACCGGCGCCAAATATCATATTGTATTACTGACGCTCAACAATACAGGTTTAATTATATCTAAAGTGTTCTTAAAATATTACTCTACATACATTGTCCGGTGACTTATATTAAATTTAGTTAAAATTATACATACCAGTACGTATCAATATATGATCACATACCTACAACATCTTCATAATAATTACCCAAGCAGTCCACTGCTGGACACATGCCTCCCCTGAGGGGTTATACTCATAATATTAAAATATAAGAGTGAAGTTATCATCTCATGAGCATTCTTTTATTAAGTTAAATAAATATTTTTGTAATATCTATAATAGTTATTGTTTTAGTTCCTCAAACGTACACTGTGTCATATTAAAATACATTATAAATGAAAGAAAAAATATAATACAAACAATAACTCGGAGTTCAAGATACAAAAGAAATGTGTTTCACTAATAATTTGGCCACCCACTGTACATATAAATATATACTCCAATAGATACTTTTTTACAACCAGGCCAAGAACGAATACTTATGCCAACCACGAAAACATTATCGCATATGTGTATGGGCTGGGAGGAGATTAAGCTCAGCTGTCAAATCCAAGTCAATGAAATAACACGTATTCGCTGTTGAAAGAGCCTGAAGCACAGACCACCGCCGCGCCAGAGCCGTAAGCGATTCACGGGAGCGTTGAAGAAATATTTCAATTGCTGGTGTATCAAGAGCCAGCATTACGAGTGTCCATACATCAACACAGTGACGGTGCCGAGTGGCCTGGATCGTTCACGATTCGATACGTACTTAATGACGCGTTTCTGTTCTTAGTGTTTTAGTCGATGAAATTTGGTGATTATAGTAATGAAAAAACGATAATAACACCTGTTGTGCAGTGACACGGTGCTATTGATTTTTTATCAGTTTTGTAACGTAACATCGCGCCTGCAGCCTCCGAATAGTTAGGCAGAGGGGTGTAGTACCCTCGCACGTTTCGTCAGTTACGTTTACGTCCCACTATGGAATAGGGGGTAAGTATATTGCCATACACCAGGTTTAAACCCTAACTCCGAGCCTCAACCAGACGATCTAAATTAGATAAGTCATAAAACCAGTACCAGACCCGAAATTTGAACCTGCGACCTCTCAGTCAACAGTCGTATTAAATACTATTACATAATTCGAGCGCTCTTGTAATGGTTTTACCGTAATTAATGTGGTATAAAAGTCTATTTTCGCTTTCTGTACTCTGTAAATTTTTAGCTATAGCTAATTTCACCCTCCATACACACAACATTGTTAGAAAGAATATAAAGATTTTTCGAACGTTTCAAATAGATTGGCTCAAGTTTAAAATGTGTCATAACTTTTAAAATAGTTATCACAAGTACACGGGAGAAGAAGACGTTTCATGTCGGAGGTCGCACGAACTCGGTGGGAGCGGATGTAGCCTCGCGCGACGCCCGCGCTTTTGGCCATCGGAGGCGACGGTGAATGTCCGTGAAAAAAAATATTCTTACCAATGACAATAAAACCTGTAGAAAAATGTACAGTCAGCACAGGAAGGGTTTAGAGTACTGAAGCAAATACCGGTACAGGAGATGATTTATTGCTTTTTCCATACCTTCCACAATCCTCTTATTATTTTATATATTCATATGTGTGTGTGTGTGTTTTGAACTTAAGTCTTCATAAGTGGGAAGACAATTCTATTGATAGTTGTTATATACTTAGTATAATACCTACACAGCCTCGAAACAGTTTCTTTGCAAGTGTTTAGGTTCAGTATAAAATGTTTCATCGAAAATATTCTGATTTATTCATGTTTTCCTTTTAACCGTTTCATTATGAATAATTTAGTTTTCTTGCATATTTGTGTTTGTTCATTTGTTTTATTATTAATGTATATTTTATAATATTGGAGCACCTGCTACTTAAATATTTGTTTATGTAGTTGCCACTTGGAACCCAGCCGTAATTAAAGCTTCCACTTCATAACAATTTCGTGTTCGTTTTATTTGCGCTACATTGCGTGCTTCGTTCATCCGGCCTTTGCACAATTTAAGAACAAGGAAGTCGTGTAGGTGGATATTTTTAAAAAACTCGTAAAAAAATCTAATAAACACGCACCGTGTCATTAAAGAAAGCGTTGCAAAGTCGACAGAAGCTATGATCAAACAGTCGCGAGCTCACGCGGCGCAATAGGTCAATCGTGACGTACCGCTGCGTCAGCGTGACGTCACCGGTATCTGGTTACCTGCGTGGCCTTCCAACGCTTGCTTTCATTAAGGCCACGATAATTTTATCTCATGATGCGTCTCGCCCATCCCAATATCTATACGGACGGAAATAGCACCAGTAAATAATGGGTGGCTAGTTCTTGTAGCGAGTTGCTGACCATTGATCGCCCCTGAACTCCTCGTGCCCACTCCGGATGAATGTCGCTCTCTTCACCAAAAAAGATTTACTGCCTGTAAAATTTTTATGTTTGTTTACCTACAAATCAATGCGGAACGTATCCTCTGACCGTCCAGATGTATGAATCATTGTCGATCATAAAATCTCACTTTCATCACTTGTCAAACGATTCAAAGTTTTCGTGAACATATTGTGAAGCCTAATCTCTTAAAGAGTGTCGAAGTTTTTATTCCTATCCTGTGATATTAAACACAGTTTTAATTATAGTAATCGTATACAAGGACAAACTCACAAATGACTGTGCTATGATAATCAGACAGCTGACATATTACATAATTTTAAAATTAATTACACATATTAATTGAAATAATTGTACACCCGGATGTTTATTGCAAAACATTTTGTCCCGGGTCCACACGAATCCACAACACAATAAATAAATAAATAAAAATAAAAAACCCCGATTTAACAGCCACGTTCAATAATCACTGAAAAAACTGGCTAATCATATCACTCACGAATGTTTTTAATGGCTACCACACGTTATAATGAAAATCAATTTTGATCGATTCTTACCAACTTTCTATTGGAAACAACAGTCAGAAAAGAATCATTACTGAAAACCTGAATGTATTTCTTTAAAACATTTTCTTTCCATTCACGTGGTTTCAGTGTTTTCTTCACCAAATTTATAAATAAAAATATAAGCCTATAAAGTATATATTTGTAAGTACGAGTATTAACATCATCCTTGTCATATTAGGATAGGCACATTGAACTGCTCTCTTTCAAGGAAACTTGCAATTTGTGTATTTTTTGTCATTTTAAGATTAATTTAATCCAATGTACAATGAAAATCTTTTGTCTTCCAGAGTGAATCCTGTGACTCCTGCGAGTGGGGTTGGTCGGGGTTGGAAGAGGCAGGGGGTGGGGGCCCTAAGGTTCCAGCGTTGGTGTCCGCATGCTTGGCACATCTGCGAAGACACGGACTCCACACTCTTGGGCTGTTCAGGGTTTCGGCCTCCAAGAAAAGAGTTCGACAGGTCCTTAATATTGGCTATTGCATATATATTTACACAAGGAATAAGAAACATTCAGATTCGAATCGTAGTGGTCGATATTCTCCTGGTATCAATAGATTCTTATAAGCAACAGAAAAAAATACTTTAATAGTATTATTGAAAATATGGGCTGAGAATTGGACCTGAGGTTTTAGCCTAAAAATATGTGCAGTGTTTGAGGACCGGAAATAAATACTGTTTCTTCAATTAAGATCACTTTATTCCTTTTACGATCAGTGGTGTTTCCCCAGATAATATCTGGTTTTTATCCTAGACGTGAACAAAACGCATAGTACTCTTGGCGGACTTGTTAGATTTTCAAACTATCGTATTGAACTAACAATCTTACTTTAAAATTTGCCACAACACTGTTGCCGGCTGTTCAGAAACATTTCAATACAGTTGCTACGACAGAAAATACATCGATAATTCCGGCGCGCGCGCAAGTTTACCAAGCAGACATCAATACACTCGCAGTGAGAATAAAACATTGACCGCCGGAATTAGATGTTTTCCCGATCATATTGCTCGCTGCAATGGGCCAGCGTCGTTGACCCAGATTGTGGAGTCGATTTATTGCAAACTTAGCTGTAGTACGTACTAGAGATGCAATAAATGCGATAGCCACTGATTGGCCGTAGGATTGTGCCGGGTACGCGGACTTAAATAAAGAAAGCTCCATTAACACCGGCTAAATTAATAATGGCATGTATTATAAATATTTTCTTTCGAATTCATCGCGCAACGGCTGTCGTAATCGTTCATCTGCTTAAGGCCATTGCGGAATCCAGAAGTTATTATTTCAGGTTCGTCAAGTTTTATGAAATACTCTTAAGTTGTGCAGAATTATGAATGGTACTTGATCGTCTTACATGACATAAGAGTGTCCTTCCACAACCGACACTAAAACTGCTTTGGGACAGACGACAAGCCCTTTCTAGTTACAGAGAAAGACCATCAGTGAAGCAGTATTAGTTCTGGTGGAACGTGAAACTTCGAACAAAATTTCGAAATCTTACTTGTCATTTTACACGTGTGAAATGGCTTTTTTCTTATAGGTGCTATATAATATTTATTTTTAAAATTATCAGCTCCGCGAGGAGTGGGAGCGGGGGCAGGAAGCGGCGCTGGACGCGGCCGTGTGTCCGCACGACGTGGCCACGCTCCTCAAGGAGTTCCTGCGGGACCTGCCCGACCCGCTGCTCTGCAGAGACCTGTACCCTGCGTTTTTGCAGACACAAAGTAACTCAAGTCATATTCTACATGTGTTTACCTTCGTGTGTGAGGAGAATCCATGTATTCCAACTTTGTTGATTTAACACAGTATTGTCGCTCTTTTATCTTTGTGTAGATTTTATTTTCAATGCTCAATGAAACTGATTATAAATATGATCGATATCATAGTTATATATTTAACACGAACGAGGATTTAAAATCGATGTAAAAGTCATTGTTCGTTGCACTGTCAGATATCTGAATGTTAAAGGATCTTCAGTAAGTACTAAATATTATACTAAATACACGTAAGTTCACTTGACGTCAGAAATTATAGAAAGTAAAATAACCAAAGAAATTCAACTGAATAGTTCATTGCACTCAAGTATCAAAATCTCTATCAGCACACCGCAAGACAGCGGGAGCCATAACTCCTCCTTGCAGCACTCAGAGCAAATGGGACGAGTGATAAGCAATGAAACTATTACAGTAACGATGCCATAAATTCTGTCCAGTTGCCAGCCAATCATCCATTGCTATGAAGTGTATTTTTTGTCAGACCATTAAATCTAAATTTATTACAAAATCTGACAACGATAACTGACTGAGGTGTGACGTGACGACTTTAAATGGTCTTAAAAGTAATACAATATTGGAAATTTCAAAACTTCCAATATTAATTAACATTGTAAGTTCCAAATTAGCTACGTGAAAATTCTCTACGTTGAGAATTGTACAGAATTTTAAATAAAACATGAAAATTATTCAAGGCACGATGCAGTTAAGTATAACGAGGCATGACGAGGCAGTCAATTATTTTTCATAATACAGGAGTAGAAATAGAAAACAGTAAAAGGAATCTCGGATATGCGCAGTCATATTGTATCGGAACATTTGTAACCAGTGGGATAATGCAGGAAGAAGTCGTGTATTATAATACTTTCAAGATTCAATCAAGACAAAAAACTTTTAAAGATTAATATTTTGCACGACATCAAGAGACAAAAAATTATCACAAATAGCATAAATAAGTTTTATTCTTAAAATTATAAATTTTAACGTAACATCACGCCTGTAATCCCCGAAGAGGTAAGCAGAGGAGTGTAGA
>DWDU01001878.1:0-13729 GCA_018245575.1 Jemadia suekentonmiller
GGGCGTGCAAAATGAGTTTTTCTCTTTTTATTTTATGGCGAGCCTTGCTGCGTGCGAATGCGATTGTTCTGCTTTGTTATTTGCGAATGTGTAGGTGGATACTGGGTTTATGTAGATTACATGACCAGTATCTATCTTTTTGTTGTCACCTTATCAAAATTTATTTGAATCTTACCACCAATTACAGCACAGTTATGATCACAAATTACAAATGAATCATACTCTCACATTTGTACCTACATTTGTACCTACATTTTTTGTTCCACCGCGTTTCTCCCGCAGTTGATATAAGAAAATGCTATAACAATGTTATTATTAAAATGGAACTAGCGATGAAGCTCCGGTTTGTTATTCGAATCGATACCGTTTGATTGGAAATTAACGCAATCGGTTCTTTGATGTCCTCCTGCGAGGGCAACCTTTGTGCAACCATTGATTCGAAAAATTCCCCGCGGATTACTTCTTTGTTGGTGCCAGTTCCCAGAATGCAGTTTAGTAGCGTCTTCTATAATGAGACAATAATACAGGACCAAGTCGACTACTCGCTCACAATTGTCTTTTTACGTTATGTTTGGAACGGTATCTTTATTGTACTTTGTGAAAAATATACATATTATTAACATTGATTATTCAGCATCGGATCATAGTACTCGTGGACCTGTTTTGTTAATTTTTAAAATAATGTTTATTTTAGTTCATGTAATCGTTGAAATTTACGAGAATGTCAATTTATAAATATTTGAAATCAGTAAGCTTGTAAATAATATCACCGTAAATTAAACCGTCGCTTCTCTCATTCATGAAAATTTCGTATTAATTTATAACTAACCAGTTTTTGCCCCCGACTTCGTCCGCGTGGAATTAATATGCTGCTTATTCGATTAATTACAATAATTTACCCACGGTAAAGATATCAGCGTAGTGAACTTAATTACAATGTGTGTGGTCACGAAAGCGTGATTTCATACAGTATATAACACTCACTTTAGTCTCATAGCGCTTGTTTTCTAAAATAAAAAGTAACCTATCTTCTTCCCCCGGCTTCAGACTGTCTCCATATGATATTTCAACACAACCGGTCTAACCGTTTGGCCGTCTAAGCGTGACAGACAAAGTTACTTTCACATTTGTAATATCAGTACGGTTGTTAACTTTCCGCGCCCAACAACGTTTAGCAATTTTTTGGTCATTTCAACGGTACGTGCTGTTATATTACTGAGTGTAACTTTTGTGCGTCGCGACTAGAGTAGGCATCACTAGATTCCACTGTTATGCAGTGCAAACGGTTCCACGATCCGATGTAACGATCCGCAGCGCTCGATGTGCTTCATCGCAGTTCCTTCGGCGTACTGCTGGAAATAGTGCGTTGCCTGTTCACGCTTTACTATTGTGTGTCGTTACAGATTTGAGACCGAAGGGTCGCGGGCGCCCGCAGCGCATCCTGCTGGGCGTGTGGCCCGACGAGCACATCCGCGGCGTCATCCGCGCAGTCGTGTTCCGCGACACCCACGCTCACACGGCTCACCACATCAAGGAGGAGGTGCTTCCATATCCCTCGATTACGGTCAGTATCGCGAACATCAATCGGCGACTACTTAACCGACGTCAGGTCTCTTGTTACTCATTTGATTCGACTGGCACGACGGACCTCGAACTGTACACTGGCTGCTGGTGCTGGTCTGTTGGTCCTGCCAGCGATCTCTTTCATGACCACTATACCAGCGAGCGTGCTGCATGCTATTGCGATGATCAATAAATTGTAACCTGCAAATTGTGAACAAGCCTGCGTATTGCATAGCATTGGATTTTTTCTTTCTTTGGATTGCTTATTTTCTGTCACGGAGAAGCACTGCGTAAGTGATCCTAATCGTTTACATTATGATAACCGGCAGGAAAAACGTGGAAAGTGCTCAATTATGGTCGTCAGGGTATTTACGCTGTGCAGCTTCGTCGATATGTTCTGATAGGTTATATTGAATGTGTCAACGTGGACGTGTTGCAGGATGGACTGTCGGTCGGCAACGCTTACGGGCCTGTGCCGTGCGGCAACGGACGCGAAGGCGGAGTGTCGCCCAACGCCGCCGCCGCCGCCGCCGTGGCCGCAGTGGCGCACGGCATTCGTCGCCAGATGTGCAATATGGTAGTTGCCGCCCAAAGACCCCCGGACCACCCGCCGCACCTCGGACTTCCGCCGCTCCCGCTCCAGTCACCTCGCATGCCCTCGCCGCTCTCCGCCGGATTGGAATCGCCGCTGTGCTCGCCCCCGCCCCCCGGCCACGCGCTCGAGCCGCCCAAGCCCGTCGACCCGTTCCGCCCGTTCGCTTCGCCCCGCCCCGACAGCCGTTACGGAGAACGCGACGTCGTAACCGAACTCACCGATATGGGACCTCCGAAGACCCCCGTCAGCCTCGCTAAGAACGGAAAGGAGATGTCATCGGCTGTGCCGGTGAAAATGGAAATGCCCCACGGAGAGGCCCGCGCGGAGCACATCTGAAGCGAGGCCGCGGGCACGCCGCGGCCGGTCGGCATGCCGCCGCCGCCGCCGCCGCTGCCCGCTTACCCGTACTTCGTGCACAACCGCAACTCCGTAGGCTACTTCTGAGCGGTGCGCCCTACGCCCTACGCCCACCCCGAGTGCCGCACAGGCATATCTTGCGTTTCGTTTAGTGACGTGTTCATCGCCATTAATTGGTTCTGTTTAATTATTTAGTTATTATTTAAAGTGGACTCGCTGTGCAATACATTGCTTGTTGATTAATTATGTTTAGTTACGAATATTAAGAAGGAATGTTTTAGTTATTTTTTTAGTTCTCTTGTTATTTTTTCTTTTTTTTTTCGTTCATCGGTCTAAGTCCATCGCTGGGCGTACACTTCTCGTGAGGTTGGTGATCGCACGGCACGGCTTTTCGAACCGCCTACGCTCCTACTCGTAGCTGTTCGGGGCATGTAGCCGTGCCCAGGCAGCCGCCCGACTCCACGAGCTGTCGACTCCGGGTTTAAGAGGCAACCTCTTACGACATCCTGGTATCGCGGCGTGGGATCGGGGGACTATTTCTTTCGCCACCTCAACACGGATGTTTCACTCGAGTATAATTTTTGTTTTTCACTTTTTTATTATATTTATGT
This sequence comes from Jemadia suekentonmiller, assembly GCA_018245575.1. Taxonomy (NCBI): domain Eukaryota; kingdom Metazoa; phylum Arthropoda; class Insecta; order Lepidoptera; family Hesperiidae; genus Jemadia; species Jemadia suekentonmiller. Next base: position 3,127 of record DWDU01001878.1, read on the forward strand.
AGGTATCTATTTGTTCCAGTGAAGTAGTGTTAGTATTATTTGTTGAGGGGAGACGGCGAGCGCGGAGCGGCCGGCCCCGTGCGCCGCTCCACGCTCGCGCTGTGCTAACTTTAAGTGTAAGCTTGAATTACAACTTAGACCCATCTTTGAAAGTAGAGATATCAAAATTTAAAACATTCGGCCCGTTTCAAAAAGACTGTTCGGTATACCTAAACATTATAGTTCAGCGACATAAAATATTCGCGTAAGGCAAATTATATTAGCCCTAGATGTATAACATTAATTAAACTTCTAGATGTATCTAACTTTGATCGTATTTGTGTCTGGTCGGTGTCAATTTATCTACTAGCGTCGTAGTGTGTGTGTCGCTTTCGGCTTCCCGAGCCACCGCCGCTACACGTGCCGCGTCACTCCGAGTAGACTTAGTGATCGCCAAATGTAATATAGATGTATCTTATTAGCCAGTAGTGATTGTTCCAAATGTTAGACTAACTTAGATGTCCTCGACGGCCTCGACCGACCTCTACGCATTAACTTTAGCTCTGCATGCTAAGCTTTATGTGTTTTAAATATAATATGATAATGCCGCATTTATAATAGTCTACTTTCGAACGCCATTAACATCGAAAACTCGCGATTTCCATAGACGTAAATGTCTTCGCTGCATCGTCTGTCGCTGATACGGACAGTGGCGATATATGACGTAGGTACTCGTCTTTATTGGACCCTCGCTGACGTACCGAGCCGGTCACGTGGCGAGCGAGTTATAACGTCAACGCGCTGTTTTCGCGTTTGAAGAATAAGAATAATAACTGTTAATCGTAAATTAAATGTGACACATTGTTAGATAATGTACGGAGGGCAATCGGCTGGCCCGCGACGGGTTCACGAGGGTGCGTCGGTGACTAAACCGCGAGGAGGCCACGTCCGGTGAACAGTCGTAAGCCGGCGCGAACCCGTCGCTTGCTAGAGTATACATTTCAATTGACTTAGATTAGCTGTGTAACTACCGGTAGGAGCCGGCCCCGAGCTGACGACCCGCGGGTCGTCAGCGCGGACGCGACGTTCACTAAAGCGTACATGTACAAATTTATTTTATCCACACCTTCGCCCGGATGCAGTTGTTTTAATTAACATTTTCGGCGGGAAAATTTATTAGTGATCTTCTTGCCGCAAAGGGTATACCATGAGTTTAGATATTGTCGGTGAATTGGTTGTCGTTGGCACCATCGTGACTCACTGAGGGGCTCGGCCCCGGGGCGCCGCCCGGCGAGCTGCCGCAGACTGCTCGAGGAACACGGTTATGATAAGTCTCCAAGTGGCCTTGATATCTCATTGATGTTTGGGGTTCGGGTTCGGTTAAAGTTTGGAAATTAGTGTATAAAGAAAAGACCAAATTATTAAAAAAAATACATTTGCGATTCAGATCTAACGTTGGACTTTTGGCTATCCTTTTGGAAATAAATTTATTCTAGGAAAAAAATTAAAAAGTTATATACGGCCTATACGTTTCGGATAAATTGCGTAAATTTTGGTAAATGTTACTACGCATATTTTCTATTGTGTAAGTCTAGGCTAATGTGTTCAAAAACTAAAATTTAAAATTTTTGAAATTGTAGAAAGTGCCTTCCAAATGTTTGACCACGATAAGTGTTGGATTGCGAGCGGCGATGAAGGGACGCGCCGCGTCGCGCGATTGTGCGTTACTATAAAGAGTTAGAATTATAAAAATTCAAAATTATTATATAAAATTAAATACATATGACTATTATATAGTGAAAAATATACTAAAAATTATATATTTGGCCGAAGTGGTTATACCCTGACAGGCAAGCGTTAGCTGACTATTCGGCGTCAAAATTAATTCTCTATTTCTTTACTCTGACTAGAATCCATCGGAAAACAATGCAAACGTTGCAATGTGCCATTTGTATGAACTGAGAATGTTCATTTTTGTATCACACTTGGATTTCGTAGTATAATTATTATAAACATTAATTAATTTATTATACTGGAAGAGAACTATACACTTCGATTGCATTAATGTAAGTTTACTATGTTATTTTCGTGATAGATAAGTAAAGATTTACATGTAGAAATATTTTACCTACACCGAAAGAGGCGATTTTGATTGATACCATGTATGTAGGTAGGTACTACGCGTTAATTTATAATTAAAATAGCTAATTAATCATTACTGGCGACACGCACTGTGCGCTATTTTGCATGACAACTATTCTCATCTCTTCTTTTGTGATAATTATATATGGGAAATAATTTATTTATGGAGAAGTATACATTTAAAGGACAAGATGGATGTCGCTGGACGCTCTCAGACGTTCGCCACATCTCCTGTTCGCTACGTGGTTATTTATTTTTAGTTGCAAGTACCCGCCACGGAGGGCTCAAACTTTACCGTTATGCTGGCCTCTATAACTTATCGAGCAACCAAAAAGTATATTTTCAACTGATCTATTGTATTTCATGTGACTGTTTAGTTTTAAGTAACGACGTTCTCGGTGGATATTTACTATGAAATAGGATATTATGTAAGTAACGTCATCGCTTTCAGCTCTAACAAATTATTTTCAATTGCATATCATTAGCAAGTTCAACTCGACTCCGCGTCTGTTATCCTATCTTATCCCCACTCCTTCCATGTATACTTCATACACGTAACATTTGCGTGTCAACGCGACGCGCGACCATTTGACAGCTGTCATAACTGTTTATTACTTATTTACATTTAATTGCCTATTAAACATACGGTTCGTTCACCGTTCTCCAAGTTACATGTGACCATGATGATGACAGGCGCCGTAAACCTTATCACATGACGATCTAGTTTCATCGATGTGTTATTGTAACGAGACGTCGCTGTAACTGTTATAGTCGTTGTCGAATACGTTGTTTCAGATACAATGTTTTTTAAACGAATGTTGTTACGATTTTTTTCTCTTTTCTATAACTGTGTTCCTGTATTTAATATGATGTATTACTATGTAAAGGCTACATTAAAATTATTACACGTTCGTGATCAATGGTGTTTAGTTTAGAGTGACTGTAAATGTGTTGTCATCGATGTAATAGGCCGTGTTCACGTTGTCTGAACGAATGAGGTTCCGCTCCGGTTCGTGTCCCGGTTTCGAGGCTAGCTTGGATTAAAGCTTAGCCAATCATAAACTTCCGATGCACTTTCCTTCCAAGATCTGTGGAGAGTGATCACATTCTACGATTATATGGATGTTCGAACTGGACGCTGGTCTCAAAAAATTCGTTCCGGCAATGCGGATGACGTGGCAATTTTTTATGCATGGCTATTATAAAGTACAATTAATCGGTGTATTTCAATGTAACCAGTTATCTAAACTTTAAATGTAGTTGACCGTATCCAAGTAACAAAGTTAAAATTCTTTAGAGTCCTTTCTTCTGATCAATGTAGTAGGTATATCAATATTACATTCAGTAATTTTAAGTTCGTTATTGTCACAGTGTACCGTTGTCTGATAAATATATAAAAATAGAGCAGAATGTTCTTTTATTTCTAACACCCTTACATTTATAACCCTGAAAAAACATTATGATAAATGCTATTATAATTAAAGGAAGCATTTAACAATTTATGTGGTAGCTAATTTATAATTTGACACTATCACAAGTACTTAATTACATACCTACTTGTTATTCTAAGCCTGATAAAATCATTTCTACCACCATATCTTGATTTAGAAATCCCATTTCTGATGTCGGAGGAATTAAGTTTCCTTTTTCTATATTATTTAATCTTTGTTCATTATTCGTTTGTTTTGTCTTTTTTCGAATATGAATGAGATCATATCATTAGGTATAATAGTATTTAATACAGTACTTTATGAATATGGTTACATAATTTTTCTATTTGATAATAGATGACGCTAGTAACGAAATAATACTACTTACCGCTAGAGGTCGCTATAACATTACCAATCCTTGTTTTTAAAATTAAAGAGATGCTACTTTAGACGTTGACTAATTCAATAAGTTGTTAATTTTATTGTTTAAATTTATTTAAATACTTTTTCCAATACCTATGAAGAAATATTGGTTTCAAATTCTTTATTAGAGAATGAATTAAATGTTGTAAGTGGCTGAAAATTTATTTTCAGAAAATGACGATCATCTGATCTGATCACACAGACTAGCCTACTACAGATTATTCGATTAAATCAATTAATAGAACCTTATAAAAGTCGTAGTTATAACAAACTTGCCGATCGGGAGGTCCTGGGTTCAATAACTGCCTCGTTGGTCGTGTTGGTTGCAAGAGAGACTTGCCGATCGGTCCCGCCGGTCGGCCGGAGGTCCTGGGTTTGATTCCCGGGTCGGGCACTACTAAAATTTTCTAATTTAGATTTTCTAGTACACAGTAGCTCGGAGTCTGGATAATTTCCTGATGCATAGCAATAGGCTCACCACCTATTCCATAGGGGGACGTAGCTCAACGTCACTGGTGAAACGTGGGAATGTTCTACATCCCTCTACCTACCTCTTCGGGGATTACAAGCGTGATGTTACGTTTTTTTGGTTATAACAAATGTTATTTAAGTACTCATAAACTCATTAATTTTTGTTGTAGTAGAATTTAAACTTGTAAAACTCACACCGCGTGTTGCCCTTGGAACTGTCTGATCTTGACACGTTGTGACTAATGTGACAAGTCATGCTCTACATGAATCTCGACTAAATTATTGTTATTTTTTTTTGAAAATGTATGGGATTATTCGATACATTCGATATATGTGTACATTAGTGTATAATTATAGTTCTAATATCCAGGCCAAGTTAATCGAAAAGTAATACTTAGATAAATTTATATTAAGCAGCATTGAAGATGCTGCGTTATTATATTATTTTAAGAACTGGTGTAAAACTAAATAATAATGAGAATTCATTACCAAAACAAAATAACAGTTATAAGAAAAAGAAAAAACAAAGGAAAAAAAACAAACAAAATAAAACGTAACAAAATTTGAAAACAACTGAATTTATTTAAAGGATACTACATAAAGCGGATTAGGATAGTGAGACAGACGAACAAAACATATATATAACAAAGAGAAGAATTGGCGCGGTTCTTAATTTACATACACAAACATGTCAGGTGTTAGCCATCGGCACACAAATGAAAGTCCAATTATTATTACACATGCAAACTGACGTTTATTACACAATCAGCCCAGCAGTCGTGTATTCCGCGTGCGCTACGCGGCCGCCCGCGTCCTCCGTTCGTGCACGCTCGGTGCGCTACGCGGCCGCCCGCGTCCTCCGTTCGTGCACGCTCGGTGCGCTACGCTAACGTCGGCGGCCTGCGTGGGAACGTCATGGCGTACGACAAGAAAACAAGGAGGTCCTACAAACTAAATTACAAAGTAACATATCGAATCACAGTGCGACGGCTCGGCGACACGACGACCCATGTCAAGTGTATGCATGTAGGTGTACACAAGGCTACAGGGAGTCGGAAGATTGCGTACAAAGACAGAGATGAGTGTGATGGTGGGTAGTACGATACTCGAAGGGAAATCGAAAAGTCCATAGCGTCCCGTGGGCCGGAGCCCGCAGGTCCATTCCACTGTTTCGAAGTCCCCTCGACGATATTAAACACTAATTATTACACTATACCTATTCTTCAGTCTTCGTTTTATTATTTTAATTCAGCCGCGCCCCTCAAATTATTACAAAACATTAGAACGTCTGAAAAAGACGGAGACCAGGTGGCGCTTGAGACCTCTTACCTTCCCATTAACGACGATAATTGCATGTGCACCATTACGTGCGTACGACTATGATGATGCAGAACGGTTCCTTACGCGCTACGATATTACATGACATACATAAGTTTCATTACATTGACTCATTCGAGTACGCTAACACCGAATACAATCACAAGTTTGAAAGATTAATTCGGTTAAATATCTAAAAATAGTGAAATGTCCAATAATTTTACGATTAAATATGACGATTACACTTATTTGACTATTTTTGCGATATTAAGGGATAAAATTGCTGGCCATTAAATATAGACAAAATTACATTACAATTAATAAAAAAAAATTACAATAATAAGATTACATTAATAAATCATACGCATTATAATTATGAGTAAGAAATAGTAAATTATATGTATGTTTCATATATTGAAGTATTTTAATAATCATTAATTAATCATATGTTAATTAAACATTTGCTACTCTAGAGACAAATTAACATTGCAGATAAAAGTAAGGTGCAGTGAGTGATTATGAAATATGAATAATATGATTCATAATGGTAAATGTGAAATGGTATCATGACGCGTCTCTTTGAAATGTATAAGATCATTTCCAAAAATTACATCACGTCATCACTTGAACCCAAAAATTCAGGGCTACACGTTCAACAAAACATTCGGTGCAAATGTTAGAAACGTATAACAATATTTATGAACATTATATTCAAAAAACGAAATTAAATTCGAATAAAAAAAAAACAATATTTACATTTATAGTGGCAGTTAGTACAAATACTTCATTGTATTTTGCAGTGAGCTTTGCTCGATCCGTAGGATCATTTGAAAATATCCCGTACATAAAACGCAGGAAATTAATATTACACTACGATACTAATATTTAGCAAAAAACAATAACTAAATCCGGTAAACGACAAAGTAACACGTCTCGCGCTTCCATCGCCTGACCCTCGAAGGGCGGGGAGGGGAGAGTACATTCAAACAGCGGCATACAACAATGCGGCATACAATAACGAACATAAAATATAGTGTGACATGCGATACATAACATATTTGCCGAAAACAATCTCGAAGGTTTTACAATAAGTAAAATGTCTAATTTATAACAGTATCCAGTTGCCTAGAAGCGTTGCATCGCCATTAATAAAAAACATTTACAACAATGCTGATAACAACAACAATGCTGACAATAGACATACCAATAACAGTATGGGAAACTTGTACGGGTTATCAATACATACATATACAACATATTGCAGAGTATTAAGATTAATTAGTCCATAGACACAGTCTTATTATGGTTACACGATGAGGCCACTTGTTACCACGTAAACAATATACGACGCATACGAGCTTAAGTTTCATTACTCACTGAAAGTGGTGCGGGACTGTGAGGCGTCCAATAAATAACCTATACGACGATAATCCAATGTAAATCACATGTTTGAGTATTCAATAAAAAAAAATATAAATAAAATAATAATAATAATAAACGATAATAAATTGTGAAAAAAAATTATACCGTTGAAGTCTCTAGAGCAGCTACGTACGAACTGAAGATGCCTAATGCTACAATAATAGCGCGGATGGACGATGAATATTATGCAAGATATGTCCCGTGACAAGAATGTGACATGTTTACTTATTGCGTGCTGACGTAACATATACGTCAGCCAGTTACAACACATATTGTCCAATAGAACACCATACGATTGACAGTAGAGATAATATTGCTCATTAACCCCTTATGCACATTCACCACACAAGCGTATAAAATGGACGTACAAGTGTACACGCGACGTAGACGCGTCGATAATATTAGCATAATCTCACGCAATCTACAATACAATATACATATATATATAGTAAAAAAAGATATGCACAATATTATTGCAAAATTTAGCGTTATATGTCGTAAGACGTATTTGCCTAATGTTGGCCGATATTGTCGAGACCGAAAGCGTAATATATTTGGGCCGCTTATCCTTAAGAAGTAATTTATGGATTACAAATTAACAAAATTTACTACAATTAATAATTATTCGAATATTGTCAAAACGATTAGATAATAATTACCATTGATAATCATTGAAACATTAATAATTACATACAAACATGAGAATTAAATGGACGAATAATAATTATTAAAACTTAAATTAAAAATTAAAAATCAACTTAAAAAAGGCAATCTGTTTTGTTAACACAATCGTAATGTAAAACAGAGCCAGTAAATTTATTTACTAAGCCTTAAAATAATTATTATATAAACTTACGATCTAAAATGCGATATCCTCATAACTCTTTGGGAGAACGATTCGTAAAACAAAAACTCACAGAAATTTGGCAATGCGAGATGGTTGGGGGCGCCACCACTTCTATCTACTGCAATTTGAATTATACACTATATTATTTTAAGGATTACAAATCGTTTACATATGTGATAATGGTATAAGTATTGGTATTGAATAAACAACAGGTAATCAAAAACACAGCGGATAATTGAGTATGTGTCCATAAACACTATCACGTGCAGAGCCGGTGGGTAGTCTTTGTATCAACGGTTACACGTTCTATGGAGCCAACCGCGCGCCGCCACGCCCGCTGCGACCCCCGGCGCCCTCTAGCGACCCTCGTCCGGACTAAATACCGGGTGTGCCGTCACACACGCCCTACCCTTAAATCTAACTAACATCACAAACTGAACAATCTCCCGTACAACATTTACTCGACATACTAATATAAAATATATAGTAACTATTGCTTGTTATATACCGTTTGTAATTTTCACAAGATAATCTATTTCAATTATACAATAAACGTGTCATCATTTATTTCACTTCAATTGAAAAAAAAAAAGTGTACCGTTTACTCGATTTTGAAAATCGATATGAATACACCCGCCAAAAACAACTCCCGATGAGGAAGTGTTGTTCCGAAAAATCAATAAATGTAATGGTATACGAAGAGTATAAAAAATTCGATAACCTAATTAAAGTAACGATATATGAAAATATGGTAGTATTGATATAAATGATATGTATGTTTTGGAGTGGTTATATATTTGAGAATGTATTATGTCAGTGCTGAAATACACTGTCAGTTCAGTGTTATTCTATGATCTCTACGAATGTGCCTACAGAATGTGAAAGATCTATCCGGTTATATTGGTATCGGTATAAAACTATATATTTTGCAATAGTTATATAACAGGGGTCTAACAACAAAGCCCGCACCGTCCACTTAACATAATTTTCACGTAATTTAAGAAAAAACCAACAACACGATATAAAATTCCGACACTTACTGTATTTATTCTTACTCACATGTGAAAGTACGTTTTTATTCATTTTAATCTATCTTTTTAAAGAAATTCAAGGCATTACAACTATAAAATTAAACAACTTGAAAGACTTTGCCGTGTTTGCAAGTAAAGCGTGGAATTTTCTGTTTATGCTATGAATGCTTTTGGACATTGCTAAATTTGTCAGTAAATAATTTGAATTATTAACTGTCAGGGTTGTCCAGATAAAACAATATTTTAATAATTGAATCAACATTATATTGGACCAAACTATTATAAATAAAAATGAAAATATTTGGAAGGTAATCATATCAAAATCAGTAATGGAAACATTTATTCTTAAATCAAATTTTAAATCAGTTTAATTTTGCATATTTGTATTAGTTCTGGTTTTCTTACGTTTTATTGGCAAGCTTTTGGTATACTTAGATAAGATCATTAATCCTGCACTTGTTTTGTTGGATTTTTATAAAATGATTTATGGAACTTTATAATATATCATTTATGGTTAAGGAATAACACATAAATCTTTTTTTATCACTGCAAGTTATTTTCTCAAGTAAAATTGTTGATTCATATGTAAAAAAATTAAATTATTGTTACGTGATAATAAAAAAATCTATTAGAACGTAAATCAATTGCACAACCCTTATCAGAAATAGCTAATTTCCCACATTTTGCAGCTATATATCGTATCCAATTATCGGGATTGGCCGTTCGTTTGCTGGCTTTATTTTTAGGCACGGCTTTAGGATGTCATACTATACAAAATCATAAGAAAAACAAGACACATCCAGATCAATTTCGTCTAAACCAACATAGAAATTGACTGGCTCTGATTGGTCAAAATGGACTTAAACTACAAGAAAATGTCAAGATGATTGTTTGAAGAATGTTTTGCTTCAAAGAAAAAAATTAAAATAAGTATATACAGTAAAGAGGGGACTTTGCCACCTTTGTTATTAGACCCCAGGTATTATAGAATGGTTCATATCTGCGCTAACTAAAATAATGTTAACCTATAATCGCTATAAATAAATCTTTAGACTGTGTATTTAGTCCGGGCGATAATACCCCTTTTATATAAAAAATTACGACCGCCTTCGATTTATATTATATAGATTTTAAGTAAAACCTTTTGAGATCCAGGTGTTCGCTGAACAAGTTAAATTATTAAGTTATTCTAAGGAGAAAGCCATTAACTAAAATTTAAACATATAATAGTAGTAACGTCACACTAATAAATCATAATTAGTACTATGTAACTATTTATAAAATTAAATTCATTCATATTCCATTTGCAATCCAGCCATTTCTCATAAGCGAGATTAGCTAGACGATTCTATCATCTATAAAATTTATCAATATTTTCACTAAAGGATGATTTAAGCATAAAAACGTAACATCACGCCTGTAATCCTCGATGAGGTAGGAAGAGTAGTTTAGAACACTCCCAGGTTTCATCAGTTACGTTTACGTCCCACTATGGAATAGGTGGTGAGCCTATTGCCATGCATCGGGCACAAATCCAGACT